>JADLZL010000869.1:0-20915 GCA_015844335.1 Chrysopogon serrulatus | reverse complement strand
CTTTAAGTCATTCCACTCAGCCACCTCTTCATTCCCTAACCTTCTTCTAAAGTCAAAATCCCATTCCACCTATGTGTATTTGAAAACAGACCATTCTTGTTGGTTCTTGATTTTTGTACAGTTTAGGATATCTAACTCTAAAAGGGCAATCACCTAACCAGGTATCCAGCCAAAACCTGATTTTCTTTCCATTTTTCACTTTCCACTTTGCAGCCCTCTCATACCACTCTTTGGCCTTGCCCAAGCCTTGCCAAAAAATTGGGAGCCTCCTCTCTGTTTACTCTCGCGAAACTTTTTCCATTGAGATATTTCTTTTCCGGTACCTCAAGGGCTAAGCTCTTTTCACCTCTATCCAATTTAAAAATCCACTTAGCAAGTAGAGAAGTATTCATTGTTCTTGTGTCAATGAAACCTAATCCTCCAAATTCTTTAGGAGCTGCCAAAGCCTCCCATTTTATCATATGATACTTCTTATTGCCTACACCTTCCCAGAAGAATCTCCCTCTAGCGAGTCCAGCCTCTTTTTGTGTACCTTCATGCAGACAATTAAAACCCCATGGAGTACATAGGGATACTTGATAGACTTGAATTTATCAAGATTGATCTCCCTCCATATGAAAGTTGATTGCATTTCCATGTTTCCAATCTTTTCTCCACTTTTTCTGGCCGAGAAACATAACTCTTTTTTTGGTCCATTCTCCTATGGCTGATAGGCTATCCCAAATATTTCATTGGAAAAAGCGGCCGGTTTTGCAATTAAAAGCATCGACAATTCTACCGATTCTTCTTCATCAATCCCAACAGTGTACACCTCTGATTTATTGTAGTTTATCTTCATTCCGGACATCTCTTCATAGCGAGCGACAAGAATTTCAGATTGACTATGTTATCCCGGGTATTACGGATGAACAACACATGATGCCATCGACATATTGCAGGTGTGTGAGCCCCCATCTATCAAGTGCGAGTCACTCCTTGTATCGGACCACTTCCTGTTGCTTTGTCTAACATAGCCGATGACCCCATCTGCTATGATATTGAAGAGCAAAGGGGACAAAGTGGGTCACCCCACCGAGCCCCTTTATAACTTCTAAAGTAATGCCCCACTCACCATTCAAGTTTATCCACCACCTGCGCCACAAACAACTTTCATAATCCACTCTATCCACCTCTCACAGAAGCCTTTCTTGTTCAAGACCTCTTTTAAGAAAGACGAACTGATCTTGTCATAGGCTTTCTCGAAATCCAGCTTTAAGATGATACCTTTCTGTTTTTTCCTAGCCATCTCATGCAGCACCTCATGAATGACCACCACACCATCCAGAATAAACCTCCCAGGAATAAAAGCAGTTTTGTTTGTGCTAATAACTTTGTTAGCAACCTTGTTCAACCTGAGAGTCAGTGCTTTGGTAATAACTTTGTAAGCAACATTAAGGAGGCAGATGGGCCTGAACTGTTTAATGTTATTAGCCCCTTTAATCTTTGGGATGAGTGTAATAATGCCATAGTTTAGCCTAAATAGGTCAAGAGTCCCATTCCTTAGATCTTGCAGCATTTCCAAAAGAGGGCTTTTAACCTTATTCCAGAAGTTTTTGAAAAAGGAGGCAGTGAAGCCATCTAGCCCAGGTGTAGAACCTTCTCTAAGACTTTTTACTACCATCTCTAGTTCCTCCAAATTGAAGGGTTTTGTTAATTCCTCATTTTCCTCCCGACTTACTTTGGTATCCTCATCCTAGATATTAGGCAGCAACCTAACATTGGATTGTGGCTCACTTTCAAACAACCTCTTGTAGAAGTTTGTTATGTGTAACTGTAAAGCAGCAGGTTCAGTGATCTCCCTCCCATTCTCCTCTAGAGATTTTATAAAACATTTCCTTTTTCTACCATTAGCTATGCCATGAAAGTAAGCAGAATTTGAATCACCTTCCAGCAACCACTTTTTCCCCCCTCTAACTAGCCACATGATTTCCTCCTTATTGTAGATGTCAACCAGTTGCTCCTCAAACAGATATCTTTGTTCCCATTCATCATCTCCCAGGCCACAGTTATTAGCTTTTTGATCTAACCTTTCAATAAGGAGCAGGAGGTCTTGTTTTCTTTTTTTCATATCTCCTCCCCAGTTAGCATTCCAACCCCTCAAACTTTTCCTTAATCCAACTGTAATCCTTTGCCAACAGTCAACACCTCTGAGCCCCCCTGTGTCAGGCCATCTGGAGAGAACCCAATCTATAAAGCCATCCTGTTTGATCCAAGCTGATTCAAATCTAAAGATCTTTGATCTCACCTCTTTAGTATTTGCACACTCAACAATAAGGTGATTGCGATCAGACCCAACCCTAGTTAGTGAATGAGCTGTTACCATAGGAAAATGGGCTTCCCAAGTATGATTCATAAAGACTCTGTCTAAAATCACCATAACAGGATTCATCTATTTGTTGGTCCATGTGTATTGCCCACCACATCTATGCATCTCTCTTAGTTCATTATTTGCCACAAAATTATTGAACACCTCCATCAGCCTTGTATTAACATTACCTGTAGACTTCTCCTCAGCTTTCCTAATTAGATTAAAGTCACCTCCTATTAGAGTAGGCACCTCTTCATTCTTTATGAACGCCTCTAAGTCATCCAGGAATTTCTGTTTCTGATTATCCTTTACAGGGCCATAAACATGAATTAAATGCCAAGTAAACTTGTCATCTTTTTGAGTAAGATTCATAGACTGAAAGTGATCAGTGCCCAAGACATTAGTCACCTCTGCATAGTCCTCATCTGCCCCCATAAGGAGCCCCCCGAGTGTCCTCTAGATGGAATCCACTCCCACCTAAAATTACAGACACCACCTAATGCCACTAGTTCTTTGTTTGTGAATCTCTGCTTAATAGTTTCACTAATCACACATATTTAACATTGTAATCTTGAATAATACTCTTTAGCTGAGCTTTCCTGCCTGTGACAGAACCGACCAATCCATTCGAGATTAAGCGTAAGCGTCCCCGTTAACAACGTTGACATGTGTACACTTTGCTTCTCAAACGAATCCGGTAGTCCGCGAGTGTCACGAAGGACCTCGGTAAAATCAACTTACAACCGGGATCATGATCAAGGTATATCATACATCGAAGATACGAGTATTCAATGGAAAATATTATACATCAAGTTTTATTACAACACCGGTTCCAAAAACGTTACATAAACGTAGTCGTTATTCCAAACTACAATAACATAAGTGTTTTGCATCACCGGTTTATTCAAATCTCCCGTACAAGCAAGGTGATGGAGTTATAGATACTGACCAAGCCCGATGGCCTTTACTCATCCACGTCATCCACGGGATTATAGCATGTAACACAATAACCTTCATAAAGCATGTCACCTGCAACGTTGGGGTAAAACCCTGAGTACTCAATTGTACTCCGCAAGACTTACCCGACGAAAAAAGATAAAGGCTTCCAAGGTACATGACAAGTATAAAAGGAAGGTTGTCGGCTAGCAAGCTTTGCGGAAAACTGCTTACTAACTTGATCCTTACTTCAAGTATTATCAAGTAATTGTTCTCTAGCTATTTAGAACTACCTTTGCATTGACTACGCCAACTCTTAATTTTATAACAAACAATTCTATGAATTGAGGTACCACGATATAGTCCTTCCAATCTCGATATTTTTAATTATCCTTTCTTAACTACGTCTCTGCGAAAAGGTATGGGTTTCTCACTATCCGGGAGAGACGGCGATTCAATCGATTACACCGGTGGGGTAAAGCCCGTATCACACACACTCTTGCGGCCGGCCAAAGCTTTGCTCAAGTCACTTGCTCGCTCTATTTGAAAGATAAGCTTGATCACGCTATGCGAAACTCATGGTAATCTTGCGTCTCACAAGTCATGCCCGTTCAGCCGTAGCCCGTAGTCACGCGGGTCTTGACCCGATACCCTTTCCCCTTCCGTTCGTCCCAAGTGCATAAGCGGTTCAAGAACTACCTCAAATAAGCTAACCGGTTTCACCGTCGAAACGAGTTATTCGGCGGTTATGTGAAGGTACGTTCAATCTCACACCTAGATCCGAAATACGGCTCGGTCCTTAATCGACACGCACGGAAAACACAATCTCCGTCCGGTCTTTAATTATTTTCCATCATATGATTAAGGACATCACAAGTATTAACCTCGGGTTGCGGATGACAAGAATCATCCGACTTTTAATCATCTAAGCATGGCTAAGCATTAAATCTATCTACTTATGCTAGTGGAATGGAAAAAGGGTGTATTTGAGTGGACAAGGCATTCATGCAACAACGGTATCACGCAAGTCCTATAACGTAATGTGTAAAGTAAAGCAGTTGAGAGTAAGTAATTGCATTTCAAAATAGAATAGGTTAATGGAATGCTCAGGGCTTGCCTCGGCGAAAAGTGGAGGGACCGTGGTTCGGGCACTCGCGAGAGAGTCGATGGTTCCTTCTTCTCCTCCGGGGGAGATTCTGCGGATCCTCCTCGATCACGGTGTACTCGACGGAAGATTCTCCCTCGGATCCTATACGAATGTATGCATTGTATGAATACCAAGAATGCATATAGAATGCGCCAGGTGAAAAACTATAACATGAAATGATGCACAATGTGATGATCATGATAATGATGGAAAGCTACATAAGGTTCCATGTGTGCAGTTCTCTTTCTCTGATGACAACACTATATTATCAAGATTGTTTATAAGAACGCTAAAGATTACTTGTTTTTAACTCACACAGAGTAGGTGCATATCTCCTCTCTGAAAGAAATGATTTAATTATCACAAGAAACATTCATCACTCATCAATTAGCATATTCAAATTGTTATCACTAAATAATGGAGAGGCCGAGGATCAGTGGGGTTTATGATCCAAGGTAAAACAACATAACTTAGAAAACCATACAAGTATCACATGATAGTGCTTTCTTTTGAAGGTATATAATGCATACATATTTATTTGTATATCCCAAGAGGCATGACATGAAATAATAAAGCACATACCGTATAATTGAAAATAATTAAAGGTCAAACAGTACCCTAGGCATCTAAAACAGCAAAGTTCGAATTTAGAATATTCAAATATCTCACACATGAAATCATACTCCTTTTCTTTTTCTTTTATTTCTAATTTTAGAAATAATGATTTTATAAAACATTCTCAAATTCTTCTCAAACTTTTTATACAGATTGGTACTATCATGAAATGGGTGTAAAATAATTTTCATGATTTTTGGATCAATATTCTATTCTAGAAAAATCATAGAATATCCATTTATTAATTAAAAGGGGTAATTTTTTGATCAAACCAAAATAGTTATTTTTCTAGGTTTCATATTTTTCCCACATAGATTCCATCACAGGGAGGCTACATAAAAATTTTCAAAATTTTTGGAGCTCAAATAAATTTTATACAAAAAAGACAAAAGTCAGCACTATTTGGAAATTCAAATAAATGGAAAACAACCGCGCCTGATGGGGTTTCCAGCGCGCGATTCTGTGTGACTGACAGGCGGGCCCCGCCGGTCAGGAACAGATAGTTCGAGCTGACAGACGGCGCCCGGCCGTTGACCGGCAATTTCTCGCCGACGGCGAGGTCGCCCGGCGGTGAGCTTAACTGCCGGCGTGCTCGGGGCAACCCCGCGCGCATCAACCTAGGGTGTTAGTTGGCCCTCGCGTGCAAGGCAGCGGGCACCCCGACGGTCATGGCGGCGCGTCGGCACTGCGGTGCATCGGTGGTGCTCCTCCGGCGGTTTGCCGGCGGTGACAAGTGCGGCTACTCACTCTTCTCACTTCTCCGAACCCTCGGCGACAGTTTAATCGAACAACTATGACTTTAAGTGAGCTTGGTCGGAGTTATGGCGACATCTGGCGGCACAAGGCTCGCCCGGCGCGATGCGTTCTGGCCAATATCGTGCCATAGAGTTAAATTAAAAGCATTAATAACCATCAGTGATCAACTACGGGCTCGATGCTCACACTGATTGGGTTGAAAATAAAGCAGAGGTGTTTGGCCGGGGCGAAGGGTGCTTCCGGCGACGTGAACTGTACGACGAGCTGCTGTTCCGACGTAACCTGCACGGTAGAGATGAGAAGGATAGGCCTCTTGCGATTAGGGTCTCAAGGTGAACTCAAAACAACGTTGGGTAGGAACTGAGGCTCACTGAGCGAATGGGTCGGCGGGGAACCCGATCACGGCGGCGTTCTGGCCGGCCGCGAAGAAGACGAGGGTGGTCTGGGCGATTTGGTCAATGGCAACCCGTGCGATCAGTTGCAATCGAGGCGCAGAGAGCTGGCGGAAATATTTGCAAACGCAATCGGGCAGTGGTAGAGCAACGGCGGCGAATTTTAACGGCGAAGGGTTCTCGTCGTCGGTGAGCGTAAAGAAGAAAACGACGACCAGCGGCGCACGCGGTGGTCTATTTATAAGCAATGCCGTGCGGGGAGGCAGCTGGAGAGTTTGCGAACTCATCCACGCGGTGAGCAGGGCACGGTCGGGCTCGAGCGAAACACGGGGAGCCGTTCCCGTGTTGCCGGTGAACAGAGAGAGGAAAGAAGGAGAACGGCGGCGAGCTGGCGGCCGGTGGCAACGGCATGGGCAAGGGCATGGGCGTGAAACGGCTTCTCCAATCTCCTGCGACCAACTTGACTCGCGCTATTCACTGGACCAGGCGTGGCAACGGCGGCCAATCGCCGGCGGGCAGAGGGAGGCCGACGCGAAGCTGCTGCCCAGCCAGGTTCTTGTAGTGACCCCAACCGGCCATGTTCAGCTCCCATTTTCTCCCAATTCAAGTAGCCAAACTGGAAACCAATTCCACCGTTGTGTGCTCTGATAAGTGGACTACAATATTGCTTACAGGATCAAAGTCTAATTCCAAATGGTTTGCAATCTATACAATGCTAAACCACCCTAAAAACAAACTGCATACTCCATTTCAATCACATTCAGTTAAGTTAGCAGCCAATTACAGCAATTAGCATTCTTTGGCATTTAATTAAACACAAATACACACTGATTTAGCTCAACCAATTCCATGGTAGTGAAGTACAAACATTGTACCAACAAATGGTGAACTAGTTTCCAGAATTTGGTTCAAGAAAAATAAAACTACATAGCCTTGAAAACTGAACTTAATTACTGCAATCCAGGACTTAGAAAAATCCTAAGTCCTTTGCTGATTTTAATTCAAATTCAATTCTAAGGCCACTGTTTGAGCAATTTAGGATGGGAAATAGCCTTAGGCCCTTAAATAAAAGTTGTTGCATATATTTTGTACTTCAACTTTTATTTAGGGTTTTCAACCAAAAACTGAAAAGAACATGTAGTTACACTTTAAGCTTTCTAGTAACATGAAAAAGGCATAATTAACTCCATCATCACATGTGAGCACTTTTAGACAAAAAGTTGTATACAAACCCTATTTCCTATTGAAATCTAAACATTTTTAAACAACCTTTGAGATTATTACACTCATGTATGTTGCACACATAGAAACTTGTAATAGCTTTGGCTTGTAATAAAATGCAAAATGATGCTTTATGCAATAATGCAAATGCAATGCACTTGATTAACATTTAGAATGTTACACTGCCTTTACCCCTCAGACCTCTTATATTCCAAAATAGACAGCTCATTGATATGGAATTTTCTTTTTCCCCTTGCTGTCCTTATTATCCACCTCTTTAGCTTCAATGATTTCTTGTATATCTGACATCTCTTCTAATTCCTGAATCAAGTTAATATGCTCCTCAGTGGCGGAGCTAGGATAGAAATTTAGATGGGGCGCATCGTAGACATAACTTTTAATGGTATCACAATGACACACATAAATAATTATTATATGGCAAATTTGAAGAAGTACCACTCATTAGAAGATAGTAGTTCATTAATTCAACAAAGAACAACTAAAGAGGAGCAAGTTTCCAAAAAGATAGAAATCCAAACAACCCTATAAATTTGAAGAACAAATCAGTCAGTGCCTTAGTGTGTACATATATGAATTATATAATGTAGTAACACATCTAAAAACATCATACAAATATAAGGAGACATACCATTAGCCTACTATTAAATCGCCAAATGAATGAATAAAGAGACTCTGCGTGTTTGTTTCAAAAAAAATAACTAATCATGTTCAGGTCTTCAATTCATAGAAGAGAAAAGAGAGGCAGCAGCATGTTGAGTTAAGTCCTACTCCATCGAGCGGCACGCCTAGCAGCGAGTAGCGGGCTCGTGGCTTGACGCAGACGCAGACATGCAATGCACCGCCTTTTCTTGTTTTTGCTGGCGCACAACAAAGGGGCGCGCGCGCAATGGTCCGCTTAAAAGCAAAGCAATGACGCAGCCCACGTGAGGGTGAGGCGGTGCGGCGAACGAACGCCTTCTTGCGAGCCGGCGAAGTAGGCGGACGGGGATCGGCGAACATGAAGTATGAGACAGGATTTGGAATTTGGGGTTGGGGGCACTATCTACTTGGGCCGGTTGGGCTACTGGCTCTAGGTTCCTTCTGTCAAATCATTTTTCTTCGCAACTCTGAGCTCTCGTCTCTCGCACGCATCCGCCGCTGGATGCCGCCGCTTCTTCACTTGCCGGAAAGGAGGAAGAGATAGGGGTACTAGTGGCTCTACTCCAGCAGTAGGTGGTGCAGCTGCCCCACCCTGCCGTAGGGGAAACTCCGCCTATGATGCTCCTCATTCAATTCATCATCTGATTCTTCCACCTCTAAAACTTCCTCCATAGGCTTGGACTTTTCTTTCTTGAGTGGCCTGAGCTAATTCTCTGGCTTTGATTAAATCAATAGTAGCATCAATCTCCTCTTCAGACTCACCCAAGCTAATCCCACACTTATTTGCAACTAAATTAAGGTCATTTCTACTAATATTTTGAAGAATAGCAAAAAAGTTGTTAGATATACCTTGGCTATCTCTCATGTCAGCCCTTCTTTCAGCTCTCAGGAGAATTAGAGTCCCAGTCCCAGAAATCCTTGAGCTTGACACCTTGGCAACTTCAACTTGCTTGATAGTTCTCTGCTTCTTTGTGCTCTTAACCATGGTGAACTCCTGTTCATCAGACTTTCCAGCTGCCTCATGACTTTCTTCCACAAGTGCCTTATCATCTGAGTGTTTCTTCTCCTGGTGTGTGCCTGAGCCAGATTGATTTCCTGCCTCTTCACTTGTGTTGTCAACTGTAAGCAACATCATCTGCTGTGTATCACCAGGTTGGTTGACTGTCTGCTTAGGAGTCTCTTTATCAGGTGGTCCCTCATTATGAGTTATACTTTCCATCTCTGCATCCAGTATACAAACATTCCCATCTTGAGCACTGCCCTCATCCTTCTGACAGTAGCTTTTCTTCTCACCTTGCTTACTGGACTCAGGGATTTCCTTGGAGAGGCTAACATCTTTACTTGCCATCTCGAAGGGACTGTAATGATCGATTCTTCTTCCTCATCATCTTCCCAAGAGTCATCCATTTCTTTCTGTTTACTTGGTTTGTCTTGAGAGAGAGTACTTTCTTCTCGGTTTTCTCACTCTCCAAATTCCACTTTAAAAAAGCCTCCGCCATTGAAGTATACCTTAGAGGAGCCTTTGATAGCTACGGGGATCTTTACTTGATACCCTTACTCTAATTGGCCCATGACCTTGGAGAGTCTTTTGTCCACTTCAATGAAGTCACCCACCAAGTATGACACCTCTTCTACAGACCTTTTCCTTTCGGCCCACTGAGAGGAAAGCCACAAATTAGAACCCACACTTGAGAGAGCATGTCGGTGCAGCCCATCATCAAATCGACTTTTCAACTCGCAACCAACATATCGGATATTTTGCATTTGAACTCTTTGAGTTTGGTCAGAATCTCTAAATCCTTCTCTGAAGGCACAACAAACATGTATTCATCTGTTCCAACCTTCTTGACCTGCCAGTCCCTAGATGAGTTTACCAGGTATTGTAACTCTATGGTTACCTTAGCTACTGACCCTTTTCCTTTGAGGATTGTCATCACAGCTGTGATAGAACTTTTAGCCATGTCTTCTTCCTCAATTGGGACATGAATGCTGTAAAAAAGCTGACCAGGAATGCCATATGCACACAGCTTCAGGCCTCTAGCATCCTTATATGGGCAATTAGGAGCCATGTGCCCTTTGTCTCTGCAGTTATAGCACAATGGTGGCCTATCACATTGAGATCTGTGGTGACCTGATTCCCCACATCTGAAACACCTCTCATTCGGATCAGGGCCTCTCCTTTCTCTGTATTCACCTCTGTGCTCTCCATTGCATGAAAGCTTGTGCCTCAGATCATCCTCATAGTATTGAGCTCCTTCATCGAAATCACCCCTCCTCTTGTATCCTTGACCATCACATTTTCCCCCATTGAAACCTCTGCTCCAACCCTCTCTGTTGTCAAAACAACGGTTGTTTGGATTACGGTTCCAGTCATCCTCCCTTCTATTCGCCTCCCGATTCCGCCAGTCCTCTCAACCCCCAAAGTTCCTAGGAAAGCCATCACCTCTCCCGGTACCACCCCTTTGATCCATAGCTACTACCTCAGCAAAAGATCTGGAATCAATAAGTTTTACCTCCGCAGGAGCAATTCTTCTAACCGAGAAGCCGTACTTCCGGATCTCTTCCCTTGTCGCCTCAAAACCCTCGGTCGCCGCCTCCAGAACCCTAGACTTCGGAATCCAGCACCATCTCTGTGTTCTGGGTGGGGGCGGCGGGGGAGAGTACGAGTGCCCAAAGAGGTCTTCGATGGATATACCTTTTTCCTCTTGGGCCGGCGGCCCACCATCTGGCCCATCAGCATCACAACTCGGCCCACCTCTCTTGGTCGTATCGTGCTCCACCCGCCTCGGGTCTTCTTCCTCCTCCTACGCCTCGAGGCGAGCACGGGATTCTAGCAATGGCGATCTCAAGAGCATTCACCGCTTCTTCTAACTCCTTCACCTCTAAACTTTCCGAAGATGGTGAAGTAAACATCGACCTCTTGATTTCCTCCTCAAGCCGTTTTTTCTCTACAGCACGGTCCCATTCCGTTAACCGACGATGAGGTTGGGGAGTGCTCTCTGAGTGCAAACCAAAACCCCAAGTCTGAGCCTCCCGAGAACTCGCTCCACCATGGAACGCAAGCGTGAAGCGACGATGATGCATTTCGAAGAAGAAGGTTGCAAAAACACGGCAAACACCGAGCCCTCTGCAACCCCGGTGACCCGCGAACTCACAACTCGAGCACGGGATTAGGGGGGACCGAATTACCTCAGTGGATCGATGCGCCGCCTAAGTCCGATCAGTTTCTCCTACTTTGCAGCCGGAGTTGACGGATAGCCCCGCCGTGCTTCACCGGGCGAACGACCGCCTTCGGTGTCGCCTTCGCTTGGAGTGGAGGTGAAAATGTTTTCTATGGATTAACATGTCTATTGTGCAGTACTTAGCCCATCCTGATGCACTGATGTTTGATGAACTGATGCAGCTGCGAGGCTGCAATGCTGCGATGCGATCGTCTGGCGGCCGCACGATTTGCGCCGCGACCGCGAGTTTCATCTCAGGGTTTAATTAAAAAATATGATTGGGCCAAGCCTAGTTAAATCTAACAACTAGCTAATTATGGACCTTACTATGGTCACACAACATGTTGCATGTCCCGTCACAACGTGCAAGCTTGTTTGCTAGTGAAAGAAAAAAACATAAAAAAGGAGAAAATTCCTGTAGCATTTGATGTATTATTCGATGATCAATGAGTCGGTGGTGGAACTCCTTTTTTCTCTGTGGATATCCGGCAATAATTCAGCGATGGATCGAGTGAACCAAATGAAACAGCATCCAATCCGCTGTTACATCTAACTCGTACAACTACAACTTGCAGCTAATTCCTATTCTATTCTCTAGCACCATCACCCGCAGATTAACCAGACAAATTCACGCTCTTGATTCCTTGAGCAAGCAACATTCTCCAGCCAAGCAAATTTTACGAGGAAAAAAAAAAAGAATACGCCAGCCACGGTCGTGTGGTGGACGACGCTAGACTGAAGGCTAAGGATTGTGGATTGGAATTAACTAGAAGATTCTTCGTGCGTTGCCGCGGCAATCACGAAGAATTTAGAATCAAATTAAGTGAAAATAGTATGGATAGCTTGTATTAATAAGTTGAAATTAGTGAGATGACATAGCTAATTAGTAGGAAATGGTGTGGATAATTAGTGGAATATGATGTGGATTGCTTGCATGTCTAAATAGAACTTATAGTGGGGATTGACTTTATAAGAGATATAGATATAGATATCCAGTAGCTCCCTCTCTTTAAATGGAATTGGTAAAGTGTATGTTCATTGTCACGACAGGTGCTTGTCATTAATGTGCCTTGGGTTTATAGGGCACCAAATAAGGACTTTCCCAACGCAGCGAGTCAGCTAGTGGTCTCATAGGATGATAGGGAATGTAGATTCAGATGCTACAGTACTATTATTCTACAGGCTACTATGGCTAAAGAGAAAGAGCGTGGTCTATATATGTAAAAACAGAGATAGAAAGTGAAGGTAAAAAGGACACAAGCAAGTAAAAAATGATGTTTGTGCGTTGCGTTGAGAGTTTGGATACCCAATTCATCAATACCTAGCTAGATTAAAGCCTTTGTCTTGGGAATAACAAGTACACCTATTGGAATGGACTAGAAGAATTTCCCGCGCGTTGCTGCGGGTATTCACAAAGAATTCAGATGTATTTGGATGTTAACAAATGGTAATTTAGAGATTTGTATAATTGCAATGAAATATAATCAAAATGAAAGACGATGTAATGACTTTGAAGAAATAATTAATAATTAAACAAACGTCAAACTCACATGAACTAATCTCGACTCTATTATTGACGGGGGCACAGGGTCGCTGCCTGCTTCCTTGATGTTGTCGACACAGATGCTGGTCAACAATCCGGTTGGGCTTCATATCTCACTCTCGGCCAGTTGGAGGGGCGCCGATGGTGCAACTGTGCAAGGCTGCAAGCAAATGCCCAACAGAAGATTACAAGCAAATGCCCAAAAGAAGATTTGATGAGACTTCAGTATTGTCGTGCAGAATTGCAGGCGCTAATGCCAGGCCATGCGGTGGACCAGTTTTGTTGCTTCTTTGGCAGGACGAGCAATCGTGCGTGAGTCTGGCGAAGAGACATTTATGTGTGGACGTCGCTCACTCGCATCTCACGACTCGATCGGGAATCGGGATTGACTCCGCTGCATATATTCATCTGTGTGGTTAGTGTATGTCTATCCACCCATGTTGCATGGCCGATTTGAAGCAGCACAGGAACTCGAGCAGATGCTGGAGGAGCACGGCGACAGGCAGCAGACGCAGTAGAGGAGTACAATAGGGAGGAGGACAGCGGCGGCTTGGAGCGGCATCCGGGGGGTGGGGTGTGTGGGGGGGGTGGTGGTGGGGGAGAGGGAGATGGGGGTGATGTTTTCTTTTCTTTTTGTATCGATGGTGTATATGGATCACCAGGCAGGAAATGATGCCCTTTTGTATTCGGCATTTACGGAGGAAGAAGCCCAAAAGATGCCTGTATTACGGAGGGAGGAGGAGAATGGTGCATGTAGAAGTCTGTGGCGTTTCCTATCCTTAGCTGACCATTACTACATAATAATGGACCTTGGAGCCATACGGTCAGGTGGCAGGCGTCGATGAATGAGAACTGACAGCTCTTGCTTGCAATATGAACCGGATGGCTTACTTATTAGTTGATGACATGGAGCGCTGTGGGATTAGATAGAACCTCTAGTGGAGGTTTTCTTTATATTAGATATGGATTTGAGATCCCTAGTTTATGGTCTCTTGTTGCAGATGAAAACAATAGACACTCAAAGGTAAAAGAGATCCTTCAATTAAAAGCCGAGATCTTAATTTGATGGTTATGCTAAAGTTGCTCTAAGCGAGAAGGAAGACGAAGGGTGTAACGTTCTGCCTCCCCGAGACTGGGCCCGCTTACATCTAATAAACTTTAATAAGATCAATATTGTAACGTCCCCGCCTCCTCGACCGGGTCCGCTTACATCTAATAGCTTTATTAGGGACCAATATTACCCTCACGTGACCAACATAGTCATTTCTCGCGTATTTTATTCTTACTTATATGCACCCGAAAGAACTTTCTTTCCTGGGTTGGCCACCCATCGCTCCAAGCCAAGCACACTTAACTTTAGAGTTATTTGGAGATGGGCTTCTGAAAAAAAAGTTGCAACTTGTTGGTATAAATATCATATTAATCCTATTAAATCTTGGACCGGGGTGTTACAGGGGGTCATAAGTAAAAATATTTGAGTAAGAGCAAAACATAATTATTTATGATAGAAAGGTCAAACAACACAGTGACTAGATCTAGTAATTTTTATAAGGCAAACAAATTCATCACAAGGATGATTGGATTTGTTGCGGTGGAAAATGTCATTGTGAATTCAAGCGTTCCAGCTAGCACTGATTTTCAGGCGCATTTTACTAATTTTTTTTTTAAAAAATTAACAGTTTAAGTGCTCATACATGAACATGTTATATACACCCTTCAGATAGGAAAAAGAAGTTGTTTTGAACAAGGTTTAGATCAAACATTGGAAACACAAATTATGAGTAACTTTTAAGTTGTTGAATTTAGAAATATGAAAACCATATGAATAGATTTGTTTTAAAAAATAAATTCATAAAAGTATAAATATATCACTTTGTAATGAGTATTTTTTACAAGAATATGGAGTCAAAGTTATACTTTTAGAGACCGTGTCACCGTCTAAAATGACTTTCTTTTCCCCTGCATACGGATAGAGTATAATAAAAGCATGTCACATGTACCCTTCTCTCCCGATTAAATCAATTCATAAGGTTGCTCTATGTCAAATATTTTTATTTGACTGAATTAGTAGAAAAGAAAAATAATATTTATGAAACAAACAAGTATATTATAAAAAATATATTCATGGTGTATCTAATGACACTAATTTCATGTTAAAATTCTTGGTTAAACTTTAAAGTTTGACTTACAACTTCAAAAATTAATTTTAAAGAAGAGAGAGGGAGTAATTTCATGTATCTAATGACACTAATTTGACATAGTGTATGACATTAATTTCGTGTTAAAATTCTTGGTACTCTTATTTATAATTTTGGTTAAACTTTACAGTTTGACTTACAACTTTAAAAATTAATTTACAGAAGAGAGAGGGAGTAAGTGTTAGTAGAGGTCGAAAGACAAATACAAAACGTTGGTCTAAGAAAGGCGTGGACAAAGATGAAGTACCGACCTTGCCTTTTTTTTTTTTTTTTTGGATAAAACGTACCTGTATTACTTGACAAGGAAAACGTACATAGACACAGACGGATACAGATACGTGAGTACAGGATACAGAGATGGATGATCCAACCAAAATGCACAGAAGCCTCTAGAGGAAACAAAAAGTGACAGCAAGGTCCCTGGCCATTGTGCAAACCAACCACGTCGGCGTCGGAGAACTCCACCACCGGCCATCACCGGCGTCGGGGATCAACCAAAGCCACCCAGATCTGGAAGAGCCCCATCGCTAAACAGCTTTTGAAGCGAGCCGCAGTGAACACCCGCCACCGAGGCGGGTTGAATCCGTCGTTGAACGAATATCGGCCGGGATGCACCCCGAGCTCCTCCGATCATAGATCGAAGCTTCGCCGTCGACGGTCGCCGAGGGAAGCTCGAGCTCGATCTGCTACCTCTCCCCGCCGCAACACCCTTCACCATCGCCGCATCCATGACATAAACCACCGCCCGGCACCGCCGCCTTTCCGGGACGACAAGATAGCCGGCGCAGACTCAGACAGGATCCGGCAAGGCCGGACTCCACCTCCACGCACTCGCCGGCACCGGAGTAGAGCGCCGCCGAGAGGCGGGAAGAGCACGGAAGGACCTTATTCCATCGAGATGCCGACGCCGCCGCCACATCGCCACCTCACGGACACCAAGCCTAACAACACGCAGGGCACCATCCTCACCCACCAGCCAGAAGAAAGCCGCCATCCACCCCACCTCCGGAGGCCATGACGACCACCGGAGTCGAGGGGGAGCAGCAGCCCCGCCGGTGAGAGGGCACACTCTCGAAATCGCCTCCGATTCGCTCCTCCGCACCGTAGCGAAGGGGATAGACGGTTCGGGAAGATGAAGTCTGCGTTTTTCTCCGCCTTCGATAACCGGCCGGTTTGGCCGGTTACCGAAGCTTCCCACGCGCCGGTAAGATGCAGACCGGCCCGGTTTGTACCGGTAAAATTTGAAATTTGAAATTTTTTTTTTAAAAAAAAAAAAAAAATTCTAAAAAATCCCTAAAAATAGCTCATGATTTATAGAACCTAATGGTGTCAAATTTTTTTCAAATTTGAGTTTGTTTAGTATTTATTTGGACGTATGTAAGTTTGAAAAAAAAAAAAAACGCCGCGGCCCATTTTAGGCCCATGAGGCCCAAATGGCCCGAACGGCCAGATAAGAGGTCCGGGGGGGGGGGTTGTCGTATCCCATCCCCGAATCCCCACCCGCCCCCAAACCCGCTCCCTTCCGCCGCTGAGGAAGAACCGCCGGCCAGCGCCTTCAAACCGGTCTTGCCGGGTCGCGGTTTACCGGCAGGTACGAAGCGGTATACCGGCCGGCCCCGGATCCGAAGCGACCGCCGCGGCTGAGCGGTATACCGCCCGGATTCGGCGGTTTACCTACGGTTTGTCACCGGCCGACCGAACGAGTGAGAGTTTTTTTTTTTTTGTTTTCTTTTGTATTTGGGTAGGATTTTGGTAGTTTTAGATAGGTTTAGGTAGGGATTTAGGTAGTTTTAGAAAGGTTGTAATGTGTATTTTATTTAGGGTTTACTTAGGCTTTAGGAAAAAAGAGTTTAGGATTTAGGTAGGATTTGATTTAGGATTTAAGATTAGATGTAGGATGTGTAGTTTATTTTGCTTTCCGATTTAAGATTAGAGGTAGGATGTGTACGTACGTATTATTTTGTAAATCATTTATACACATTGTGTACCTACATTTTATTTCGGTGTGACATTGTGTACATCTTATCTTATATATGTGACTGTTTTATTTTTTATTTTGCATTTTCGTTCGTAGGTGCACAATGTCCGGAAGACAGAAAGACATTGTATGGGAACATGGCGTCAATCTTGCTCCTGGATGGCGATGCAACTATTGTCTTACTCAGAAATCAGGTGGTGGTTGCACGAGATTGAAACAACATTTGGCTGGGCGAGGGACTGAGGTGGTGCATTGCAGGAAGGTGCCACCAGAAGTCCGGGAGTATTTTCAGCGGGATCTTGATAGGACTAAGAAGGCAACTTTTGACCGGGCTCGGCGTAAGTTGGCACGAGAGGATGCTTTGCGCAAGGAGGGAAACACTCCCTCGATGATGATGAATATGCGATATGGTGCAGGAAGCACTCCGGCAGTCCAAACAAGAAGTGGAGTACCGACGGGGGGGTGGAGGCGAGAGGAGGTATTTACGAGCGAGGAGGGGGTAGTTCGCAGGGTGGTGGTTCGCAGGGTGGTGGCTCGCAGGGGCGGAATCCTTTTGGGAGGTTCTTTGGTAGATCAGGTTCAAGGAGGGAGAATCCCGTGGTGGTGGAGGACTATAATTTGGCAAATGGTGGGAGGAGAGGAATGGTGCAACCAAGGATTGATACGGGCAAATGGACACAAGAGGGGTAGGCAAGCGAAGGAAGCTATTGGTACAAAGTTGGGCAAAGTGGTTCCATTTTGCGGGAATCCCGACGACAAAGCCGATAGTCCGTACTTTGTGAGTGCGATCGAGAGACACGTATGGGGTAAGTAGCTATACTTGGAGAACTTGTTGCATTACGATTGTTTGTTGAATTTAATGATTTCAGAAATTTTGCGGTGAAGGGATCACGTCCCCCCATTGAAAGGAAATTGATGGGAAGTACCTTGATAAGAACGAGGCGGACTTGAAGACAAGGTTCGCAAAGTTCCGTAAGGATTGGCCCACTTTTGGTGTCACGTTGATGTGTGATTCTTGGACCGGACCGACTAGAATGAGTGTCATCAATTTTCCGATATATTGCAATGGGGTGACGTGGTTTCACAAGTCTATTGATGCGACCGAAAGAGTCAATCGGCCACATACCTCTACTCGGTAATTTAGTTGCACATGCGTCTATGCATTTTTGGGAATTACACATTCTTGCCACGTTAGTAATAAATGTGCCTAATATTTGTAGGAGATTTTGAAGGTGGTGAAGGAGATTGGATCGGAGCATGTCGTTCATGTGGTAACCGACAACGGTGCAAACTACAAGAAAGGATGCAAACATGTTTCGGAGGAGTATCCGCACATTGCTTGGACACCTTGTCTTGCACACACCATCAACTTGATGTTGAAGGACATTGGTGAGAGGTTGGACCATTCCGGTATGATAACTTGTTGCAAGCGTATTTCAACTTGGTTGCACAACCATGGTTCGTTGAATGACATGATGAGGAAAGCTATTGGTGGTGAGTTGGTCAAGTGGAATGCCACTAGATTTGGGACCAACTACATGTTTCTTGAGAGCTTTTACCGGAAACATGAGCAATTCATGCAGTGGATGGGATCTCCTGAGTTTTTACAGAGCAAGTGGGCACGGACACGAGAAGGTAGTTATGCTCATGCAAGGCTGTCAAGTATGCAGTGGTGGGGAGGTTTGAAATACATCATCGACACGGTTCAGCCAGTGTACAAGTTCCTGGCCGACCTTATGTGAGGTGGTGTATCGCTTCTAGATATGCAAACAGGAGATGCAGCAGTTCTTCGGAGCTAATGTGGACACATGGAGGGAGTACAAACAGATTGTAGAGACTCGGATTACAGATGTGTACGTAGGCACCTATGTTGCTGCAGGTATGATCATGCCTTATGATTATACGAACCTGTTTTTATTCAATATTTAACGTATGTTGTTGTTGTCCAAATCATCGCAAATTCGCCGTTCTTAATCCGAAGCTGTCATACAACCTAGATCCCACTCCAAATGTTCCTAGGATTGAAGGATGCATTCGCCGCATGGTCGACGTTGAAGTAGCAGGCCTTGGCATTGCAGAGGCCGAGGTATTTCGGCGTAAGCTTGGTGAGTTTAGCGTGAATCGGGCGCAATGCCGAATGGCGGAAGACCCAAAGACATCCCCATGTGAGAATTTCTCCGTGCTTATGTTTTTTCCCCTTTTCTTTCTACGTGCACCAAACATCAAATTTGAATTCACTTGCAGCGCCCGGTGGATGCTTTTTTGGTAGAACCACGCCGGCGTTGCGGCGTCTTGCTTTGCGGCTTGTTGCACGCGTGTGTTTCCTCTAGTGGATGCGAGGCGAACTGAGCACCTTTGCCTTGCTCCATACGAAGGTTCGCAATCGGTTGTCGCACAAGAAACTAAACAAGCTTGTGTATGTCAACTACAATCTTCGGCTACGGCTTGAGAGGTCGACGGCCCGCCAACGCGTGATGAAGTTGATTTTATTGACCAGGTTTGCGCACATTTCTTTCTATGATCGGGACAATCCGGTTCGGGAATGGATGGAGTTTGGGAGATCGAACGCGGATCCAGGTCTTGGATGAGGATGATGATGATGATGATGATGTCCCGTTGCCTTCCCATATTGTCGGGTAATTTTTTGTTCTTGTATCAATTAGTCACTTATGTACCACAATTTATTCATGCCAATTTTTTTTTTTCGGTTCGCGAGACCAAATAGACCTACTGAGATCTACACGGGCTACGGGTGATGATTCCATCGATGATTGGGCCCGTAGACATGTGGGTGACACGCATCTAGGAAAGAGGAAGTTCCAGGCCGGACCAAAGCAAACTAACCCCAAGAAAGGAAAAAAAGGAAAACAAGTACAACAAGTAGTGAGCAAATGACGCAGACGACGAGGAGGGTGGCGTAGTCCACCGTATCGAGTCTCAAGATAGCTTTCTGGCGATGATGATGATGACGGTGATGGTGATGGTGACGGTGACGGTGGCGGTGGACGGTGGCGGCCGCGGTGGTGGGAATGGTGGTGGTGGTGCTGCTTTGGTGGTGGTGGGTATAGTAGTGGTGGAGGAGGTGCTAGCGGTCTTTGGTGGTGGTGGTCTTCACTTCACGGTATCAATTGCACCTACTTACGTATATTTGTTTCTTTTATGTGAGTCCTAATTATGGTTCATTGTAGGCGAGGCGTATTTCACACATGCTACTCGGGATGAAGACCATGGACAACCGACTTCACAGAGAGGCGACCTATGCACCGACCGGACTACGATACTCCACGAAGTACTCTTCTTCCTCCTACAAATGATACCTCACGGGCTCCTTACAACTACCCTGTTCCTGACATGACCATGCAGCGGCCGACTAAATGGGTCTATGAATGGGAGGACCCTCATTTTTACGCTTTGTTAGTTCAAGAATGGGAGACAACGGCGGCATGGACGGGCCAATCTTGGCAAGAATTTAAGGCCGACCTCCTTCGATCATTGCGAGGTATCAATCTTATGTCCACCGTCGAGTATGAGCAAGGGTGCGCAATGGGGGTCTTTCCATTCCTATCACAGCGTTGATATGTGCATGAGACCATGTATTTGTATCGGACTATTTGTTGTTTCGTTGGTGTGACTTTGTTTGCCACCTAGGTGGGTACCTGACTTTTATTTATGCAATGTGTATTTGTGTGACAATATTTATTATGACTTTGTGTGCTCTTCGACATTATTTTCTCGTAAAGGTCATGCCGAAAATTTTAATTTTTGTAGCAAAAAAAAAAAAAAAGTCGGCCGGTTTGCACCGGTTACCGTTCAAACCGGTCGGTAATCGGTGCAAAACCGACCGTTTACCGGTCGGTACCGATTGACTTCAAGGTATTTGAATTTTGAAATTCAAATTTCA
>JADLZL010000866.1:0-240401 GCA_015844335.1 Chrysopogon serrulatus | reverse complement strand
GAAACCTATCATTCCTAAGAATTCTAAGTCCCTATGAGAAGACCGCTGCGAGAAATAGAGGCTTCGGTGAAAGTCGATGTGGACAGTTTCTTCAAGAGACTTAAGGATGACAGAGAATCCAAGCGAAACCCCGAGAAGCCATACCTCTTACTAAAGCCGAACTTCTACGGCAAAGGGTTGAGGCGCAACAAAAAAGAGGCGTCAAGCTCATAAAGAATCATCATCTTTATCCGACTATGATCGCACTCTAAGCAAATCAATAGAAGAAGGGAATAAGAAAGAGAAAAGAGCACGCAAGGGTGTAGCACGGCTCGGGGAACAATCAAAGCAATCGGTGCCCCGCTAGTCATTGGGAATGAATATGGTTCAAACATCGACGTGCTAGACCGCCATACAGATACCTCCAGTTTGCACTATGAGGATCTTGAAATTTTTTTTTGTGGACACCGGTCTTACCTTATCCCAAATGATAGCTGGGCAAAGAATTGAAAGTGCAAAAGAAATTGATCATTGGCGTAAGACATATGAATATGGCAAGAGTCTATTCAACCCCGCGGCCCTCAAAGAAACTTGGCACGCAGATGTACTTGCTAAACCAAAGGTTCCTTGCGGCGTGTGGCGTAAGAGCGATGACTATATCTGCGTCCAAATTAGAAAACCATCATTACTTCCGTGGTGATGATATTATTTATGTTCAATTTAATGAGCTACACCAGCTATGCCACGTGGACGCCTGGACAAAGCTCTAATCACCGCTTCGTGCGTAAGTGATTCTTTCTTTTAATAATGTCATCAGAACTTATCATGTATATGTATAACTAATTACGTAAACCGGCTATACATATGCGTAAACATGATGAGGGGACTTGAAAGTTAGAAATGACAAGGAGATTGGATTTGTAGATCCTTATATTGTATTCAAAGACCCCGAGACTCCATGTCTTCTTATGAAGAGTTGAAACGGAGAGAAATCTACGGAGGTACTTGATCAATCAAAAGGATAAAAGATATATACTCTTTCCCTATAACTTTAAGTAAGTATCGTTATCGTGTGTACATTCTATTAAACCAATTAGTTAGATCATTATGAAGATATATAATTATTTTGTCTACACACAAATGCAGCTATCATTGGATACTAATTGTGATTGATCTCTGGCAATGTCATTTGTAAATCTATGACTCGTTGAGAAAACCAATCGAAGATTACCAAGAAATGATAGATATTATCCAAGGGTAACTTCGATCTCTAAATATTAATTTCAGCTCTTTAACTTCGGTAATAGATAATTAATAATAATCATTTTATTGCTAGGGTTTGGGGCGGCTTCAGCGGCAACACCGCCCGTATTTTAAAGCGCCACTTTCAAAGCCTATCCTACTTCATGGATTCTCGCCCGACACCGGGCGCAAATTTGTGTGGCTACTATGTCCTGCAATTTGACGGTCTATGAAAAAAAAAGAACAAATCTTGAGCACGCAAAAGTATGTAACATGTATATATAATAAGTTCATTTCATTTATTTGTTGCTATTTAATAAATCTTATTCATACCTCTAACTTTTTTCTTTTAATGTCTACCAAGGAGACGTGGTTGAGGCGAAGGTGTTGGATGAAGTCCGCCTAAAAGGAATTCGAGAGACAATCGCAGGGGTTTCTTAACGACCAAGTCCCGAATCCCGCCGGCGAGTACTACTTCAACCCCGACGAGCCAATGAAACCAAACCAAGATGATCATTTGTACGACGCTTGAGTGGCGGAGAACAATTAAGTTGTTAATACTTTATCCGTGATGGATATGTGTAAATATTATATTATAGACCTATAGACATGTATAATATATAAATAGTGTTATATAGTATATTTATATGTAATGTTTGTCAATTATATAAATTATAGGTGCGCGTCTACATAAACAAGCAAAGGAACAATACGCATTCAAAAATAATAATAATAATATAATTGTAAACCAGAAATGGAAAACCAAAAAAAGAAAAGGAAAAAGAAAAGAAAAAAAAAAAAAAAATCTTTAGTCCCTGGGTTGGTAACACCAACCGAGACTAAAAAGGGCGGCAGTGGCGCACCTCAAGCACATCCTTTAGTCCCGGTTGGTGTTCTCAACCGAACCAGCGGACCTTTAGTCCCGGGGGGACCGACTAAAGGTGGGACATTTAGTCCTTGAACCTTAGTCCCGGCCCCAAATGACTAAAGCGCCGTTTAGTCCGGGGACTACAGCCCTGTTCTGTAGTAGTGGTTGGTGGTTGCCGAGCCGACTCGCCAACAGCACAGTGCCCGCTGTATGCCCGTCAGCCACTCGTCCAGCAGAGAGAGATCGGATGCTTCTGTCCCTGCCGAGATTTGGGATGAGGCAGGCAAGCAGGCACGTATGCGCAGCGGCATTGGTGATCTCTTGCTGCAGGAATGGAGCAGAGCAGGGCGGCCACACCGCACATAGCTGGAGTGAAATGACGCCATTAGCTCAGCTCTTACTGCTCATGTCATGTGCCCCCTTAATAAGTGCATCCACGTCAGGTGCACAGTGTTCAGGGGTGAAGAAATTGGCCCATTGTCCTGCATTTCATGGGGACCATGATAGTTCCCCTTTTTTTTTTACCGCGTTAACGAAGAGTAGTTCTGGGAAATGCAGGGATGCTGTCTCTGCGTTCTCACTATCTGAAATAAACTTCAGAAGCGGCAATGTGGCAGAAACAACGTGCAAGAACTGCAAAACTGCTGAGAAACTCAAACCTCTGTTTGATTCCTGACTTTTTTCACGGTGGGAAATTTATGGAATATCATTTGTATAACCCATTTAGTTCTTTATGAAGGGTCTTCCATCACTGGGTATGCCTCCCTCTTGCTTCCAAATAATGCGTAAGGCTGCCTTCTAGGGTGGGCATGCAACCCAATACTTGAAATCTGAACCCGAATTACATGGACCTAAACCTGAAAAGTATCCAAGCCCGAACTACCCAATCACTATTTCAGATAGTAAGCTTATAGAAACCTAATTTTAGTTCGGGTATTCGAGTATTATACCCCGGCACACAATTTAGTTGTTTTAACCAAATTAGTGTAACAATATATGTTATTCAGTATCTATGATGGAATTAATTATGCTATTTCTATAATTATTGTGATCATTGGGACATACTGATCTATGATGTAGTGCTCGTGTGCTTTGATCTAAAATATTATTAGAAGCAAATTGTTTATATTGCTTATTAAACATGCAGATACAACTCTACCTTTTTCAAAAAAAATTTATGGTTTTGTTGATTTTGGGGAGCTTGGAACACTAGAACCTAGACTCGAAATTCTGGATACCGTTTTCTCAAGATAAATTTCAGGAATTAAATTTGAAAACCCAAAATTTCTAAAAACTTGAACTACCTCACCTGAAATTTTTGATGACCCAAATGGCCGCCCCCAAACGGCTTAGGCTCTTCCAAAAGGTAGTGTGTAGTTCTTCAACACTTTTGTTGTTGCTAATTCAATGATGCTATGCTGCAACATGTTGATCTATGGTAAGATATCCTGCAACTGCGAGATTTGAGATATAAAATAAGTTCAGTCAGGTGCGCGTGTGGACCCCAACGGTGCATGGACATCGCCTGTGTGGCCCGTGGATAGTCCCCCTGTGTGGTGCCCTCATCGCTTGTGGTTGCGCCTTTGCATAGTGAGGCCCCTTGCTCCTTCTTCCATAATGAGTAGGCCAAAAAGGCAGGCAGATGAGCTGAGGCGCTACTGGTGCTTGGTCAAGCTTGGATTTACTATTTTGCCTTCCTTAACAGCAGATAGCGGGGCCTTCCTTAACAGCAGATATTAGGTGACCCCAAAGATTCACGGGGCATCTTGCTTAATTTAGCTTGCTCGGACTAGAATTATATGCATTAAACAAACTAGTGATGAGTTGTTTACCGCAGATTAGTAGTTTACCATCGAGTAACGGGTCTCGCTTCAGTTCAGAGAAAGTGTGAAGGGCCAGTGGCGGAGCCAGGATTTTTAAATAAGGGGGCCGAGCAATAGGTAATACATCAATACATCAAATATATATAATAGATATATAACTTTATAGTATTTTACATGTATGTTTAGTATTCATAATAAAAATCACAATATTATCATGAAAGAGAAATTTTTATGATGTATAATTGAATTTTAGGGTATATAATTGATTTTTGGATGTATAAATAATTATTTTTCTACAATACAAAAATCATTGTTTTTTTAGGCCCAAGGCCCCTACTGCCCCTTTGTCTTCGCCACTGTGAAGGGTTGCATAAAGGCAGCATGCATCCCTAAGAAAACACTATAACGTTGGAAGTAATATATAGAAAAAAAGAGATAAATTAATCAACAATGCCACGTACACTGACAAAGATTATATATCTGAGCTACCTAGTGTAGGGGCGAACCTTAGTACATTAGGAGCGGGGGCATGTGCCCCTATTCAAATTTTAGGTTTTCAAAAGAAAATGTGTCTTTCATGTGGATGTGGTCAGAAAGGTCAATCAGTAAAAGGCGCGTACACTTATACAAATACATGCAAGATTTCATACCGCAATCGCTACAGTCTTGTAAATAGCTTCCGCAAGATACACCAATGTGGTGCCGCTATCAACTATGGTAATCTTGTGCGTTTCGAGTATAAGTATCCAAATGGTAGCAGTAGGGTAGCTCCACCAACATCAATTGTATATTTTTTTATAAATCTAATATCAATTAATTTTTAAGTTTACGTTACAGTTTGATAAGTCAATAAAAACAAATAAAAAAATTAAAAGGAGAGATAGAAAAATAAAAGAAATAAAAAGTTTCGAAATTGTGGGGAAGAAAAAACGGCCCAGAAGATGGCCCATGCGGGTGCGCTTTTTTTTTTTTTTTTTTTACGCCGTCGTTGCATTCCCCTTCCGTCCGCTGCATACTCGTGCGTTCTGTGATTCTGTCTGCTTTGCCCCTGTCTGCCGGGATCTTGCCCCCTCTCGCTCACCGACGACTGGTGGTGGTGGCCGCCGTCGCGGGCGCTGCCTCCGAGCCAGATACTGAGGCTTCTCTTCGCCAGCGTCGAGCTCCCACCAGGTACTCCCACCCCTTCCCTTCCCTTC
Organism: Chrysopogon serrulatus; assembly: GCA_015844335.1. Classification (NCBI taxonomy): domain Eukaryota; kingdom Viridiplantae; phylum Streptophyta; class Magnoliopsida; order Poales; family Poaceae; genus Chrysopogon; species Chrysopogon serrulatus. The sequence continues at coordinate 235,293 of JADLZL010000866.1, read as the reverse complement.
AAGCTGAGCACAGAAACCCTAACCTAAAGCTATTTAGCTATTTGACATGCCTCCTAAGTTTTTGCAAAAATTATTGGGTGCCATGTGTACACCCATCTCCCTTTACTGGATCCGCCCCCTGTTCGAAGCTATATTAGCACTTCCGTATTCGGCCTGATTTTTACAAGCTGTGCTGTTGCAGCCTTTTGTGCTAGTCTCCACGGTTTCATTGCAAGGCAAGATGGTTTCCTTCGAGATGAATGACCTGAAGAGTATGGACTTATCACCACTCATTTTAAATTGTCTTCCCAGTTTTTGTTCCATACTTCCATTTATTTGTGATAGGAGCATAGATAGGTTGTGCTGCCAATGAATGTGTATCTGATTTGCTTGGCCTCCTTTGTTTCTGCTTTATAATTCAGAACTTAACGTGCTAACATGTTTGCATAATGTGGACACGCTCTCACATGTGATGAATGTGAGAAAATCATCCTCAGGGATGCTACTTTGTTTTTTAAGGTTTGCTGTGTCCAACATGTTTGGTGACTTTTTCAACTGATATTTGGTGATTTTTCAATCATATACACTGTGATATGTGTCTCGTATCATGGAAGCAGTAGTTTTAATGTGTTGACCTATCAGTGTAATATCATGTGCGGAATGTGCTGTATAACTTAACCTGCATTTTTTTTGTAATCGTGTTACAATTGACCATGATACATCAGGGTGGCAGGGTATATCATGTACTGTGGGCCTATGTGCACAATATGTCAATATCACTGGATCGGTAGTTTTAGTGTTATAAGTGTGTATAAATGCAAGATAGGTAACAAACTACACTTTTTTTCTTTTAAGGGTGGGTTGGGTGGTGTTATTAGAAAGAACAAGTATAGGAATCTGTTCATCCTAGATAGCATGTATGATATCATAGCAGTTTGTTACTGTGGCTAATCTCAACTGAGTTTGTCAAAAAAATATGGAAATATTGGCTCAAGTGTACCAACTGGATAAAGCTTTTAGGCAAAGCAAATATTAAAGTTTAAGAGCTTCTGCTGGTTAGGCTTGCTGGCTGACCGTTGAACCTCTGAAAGATGCTTGGATTTAGTTGAAACCAGCATCAGATATGCTGCTGCTGCAAGGTCTATGCTAGTTTCTGTCTTGATTTTGATGCAAATTTTCAATGAATCTCGGTAGAATCATCGAACTTAAAATACCACCTTTTTAGTGTTTTGGCTGTATTAAAAAGATCATGTTCAATGTTGTGACGAAAAATTTTGGCTTGCAAAATCTTCTTTGTGATGTTTTAAAAGCATGTATTCACTGGTTCAGATATTACAGTCTATTCTTCCAACTCATTGATCTGTGACGCCTGAATATCATCTTGGACAGAGATTGGGCTTGGCCTGACAGGCTTTGGAATATTCTTCTCCTTTTTGGGAATCGTTTTCTTCTTTGACAAGGGGCTCATCGCAATGGGCAATGTAAGTGAACTTCCATTTTGTAATTTACTTTTGAATCTTTTGAGGATCTAGGTTAATTCACTTTGCTTATGGTTTGCCTTTTTCTCTTGATGCCATTTCAGATTCTTTTCCTGTCAGGTTTGGGTTTGACAATTGGTCTGAAATCAACTATGCAGTTCTTTACCAAGCCAAAGAATTACAAGGTTTTGCAATTACTGTATTTGCTAAGGCTGTTGCCCTTAACTTGTCTAACATCTCATTATTCTCGTTAACTGCTATAATGAACAGGGTACTATCTCATTTGGTGCTGGTTTTTTCCTGGTTCTCATCGGGTGGCCGTTTTTTTGGCATGCTCTTAGAGGCATATGGCTTTATTGTACTCTTCAGGTAGGAGAATTTTCATGTGGCCGACTGGTCTTTTCTCGTTCAGTAATCTGCAGTTTCTTGTTGAGACAGTAAAAAAGTTATTCGTTTCTAATGAACCACTATCATTTCTTTAAAAAAGTTGCTTATACCTGAGTACTGACTTAGTAATTCAATTGCAGTGGGTTCTGGCCAACGCTTGCTGTGTTCTTGCAGAGGATTCCAATCATTGGCTGGATTTTCCAACAACCATTTGTGACATCGGTAAGAAGCTTGCGACACATAATGTTCTTCTTTGGTGCCTGAGACTATGAGCTTGGCCCATTGCACATTCTGACAAGCCTAATTTCTCGTGTCTGCAGTTCCTTGACCGTTACAGAGGAAAACGTGTTCCGGTCTAGCAACCTTTTGCTCTATATGTATGCCTACTCGCGGTGTAGCAAGTAGCAACCTGTGTTTTTTTATGACAGTAGCAAACTGGTTATACCGGCGTCTGATCCTTCATGTTTATATGTTTTATTTAGTTCCCAATAGGATTGTTCTTTGTAAATTACAGCCCCAAACTGGCCAAACCAAAGCTACCTTTGAGACCAGGATGCAGGCTCACCCATGAAATTGATCTGTTGAAGAAACTCTTCAGCTCGTTGAGAGCATTGTCTCTGAAAGAAAAAAACTAATATGTTGTTTTATAGGATAGTAAGCTATCTATTTCGCGTGGACTGAATTTCTGAGCACATAATTGCAGTTCATGCATGTGTGTCAACACAGGATTCCTAGATCCTCCAATTTCTTAATATAAGATATATATTGTGTTCGTATTTTCTTAGTTCATCCTCCAACCGAAGCACTGCTGATTCTTTTCCCCTAGTAAAACCCGCTCTTCCGGAATGAACTAGGTACGGGTATTGGATTATTGCAGAGTGATGGACTGCAGGTCAGCAGATCCATCCGAAGTTGGTTCCTGCTCTCAGCATGGCCCAAGAGCCAAGAACCAGATACAACCATTGTTGTTGCTATGGCTTCGAGATCGGCAACCCGGGACAGATCGTTGTTGCTTCCAGGCTCCCGGTGTGCGCCGGCGCCGGCGCCGGCGCCGACGCCGAACAAGGTGATTCTCAGAACAAATTAGAACCCTATATGCAGTTCCACTGTTAGATTAGATTAGAACCCTGTATTTACAAGTTGCACTGTTTACCATGATCAGACGGCAGTGGCACAAACGAGATTTCGACAAAAGTAGTTTGGTTATCATGCGCGCGCATCCAGTGTACGTATTAAAGTTAACGGACCTGGCAGAGCAGTGCATGCATGTTTCGCAATACTCCAGAGTCCAGACCAGCTGAAATTAATTTCGAAACCAGATTGAATTTGCAGCATCTAAATGCCAATTACTCCTACTTCAGTTCATATAACTACACAAGTTCGTACTAACCCGCATCGCAATTACAGCGACCGCACGCTGCACAGGCCTCGTGACCCCCACGCACCGTCTCCGTCTCCATCGGTCCATCCTCGCGTCGCGCGGCCCGATCCACCTCCCTCTCCTCCCCTCCAGCTTCAAATCAAAACAAAAAGGGTCCAAACCAGGCAGGCTACCGTTACAGCTGCACGGCTGCACCACCCCCCCAACGGCTACTCCCATTTCATTTTCATTTCAAATCCCTTCCCCTTCTCCCCGTCCTCCCTCCTCTCTCCACAGCGCTCCCTCCTCCATCTCTCGCCGCGTCCGCTTCCTCTCCTCTCCACGGGGCTTCCGCGAACCCTAGAGCTCGCCGTCCGCGGAGCCGACCAGCGGATCTCCAGATCGCACCTCCTCCCAAACCCTACCTCTGCCGATCCTGATCCCCCCACCCACCAATGGCGCCGCCGCCCACCCCGCCTACGCGTCCGGCGCCGACACCGACGCCACAGGGCGTGGCCTCGACGCCCCTCAGGACGCCCGCGTCCAAGCACCGCCTCCACTTCCCCACCGCCACCCCGAGGAACGGCAACCACGGCGGCGGCGGCGGCGGCGCCACGGAGCACCCGGTCGAGGTGATCGGCCGCATCCGGAACCTCGCCTCGGGTGCCACGTCCGCGCTCGAGATCGCGGGCGGCGGGACGGCCGTGCGCGTGCGCGGCGACGCGGGCGGGTGCCGCGACTTCACCCTCGACGGCGTCTCCGTGTCCGAGGAGGAGGACCTCGAGGGCTTCTACCGCCGCTTCGTGCGCTCCAGGATCCAGGGCGTCCGGGTCGGGGCCAAGTGCACCGTCATGGTCTACGGGCCTACGGGCTCCGGGAAGAGCCACACCATGTTCGGCTGCGCCAAGCAGCCCGGGATCGTGTACCGCGCCCTCAGGGACATCCTGGAGGGAGGCGGAGGCGGCGAAGGCGATTCCACCGAGAATGACGCCGGGTTTGATGCCGGCCTCTTCGTCCAGGTCGCGGTGCTGGAGATCTACAACGAGGAGATCTACGATTTGCTCGTGGGAAGTGGGGCCACTTCTAAAGGAAACGCAAACGCCCCCAAGGTGATTTACGCTCTAGTCTGCTGATTATGTGCTCGCGAAATTTTAACTATGTTGTGGTTGCGAATGTGAATTCCTATTGGCTAGTAGTATAAGTAATTTGTGGTTTTGAGTGCAACATAGTGAATCTAAGCTCAAACAGGTGGTACTGTGTGAATTTAGTCCTTATAAATCAAAATTCTTTGTTATTAGGTGCTATACTTAGGTGCTACTAGTGTTTTCTTGGGATTCAGCTGGTAATCACATGGAATGATAATGAAGTGCTTATATAACTTGAATTATAGTATTATACAGAAAAGACCTTAAAGTACAGTAGATACTTAGGTCCATGTTGTGCTTATGTTGTTGTAAATGTGAGTTCCTATGCGACCAGTATTTCAGATCATTAATTATTACGGACCAAGAAGGTGGGTACCATCTTCTTCTTCTTTTTTGCCTGTATGTTTTGTGTGAGTTTCTTGTCAGTCGATAGTTGTGATGTTTAAATATTATTAACAAAGCTCAATATTAGGTCACTGATGTTTAAAAATGTGTTATGCTTAAATATATGTTAATGCACTTTCTAACCCGAGTCAAGCAATGCAGGAGTTTTATCCACAAAAACAGATTGTGCAGGAGTTTTATCCACAAAAACAGATTGTCATTTGGCCTGAAAATTGAAATTGTAATGTTTTATTGGGATTGTAGCTCGAACATCCCAGGTCGTAATTAGGAAGTGCTGACGAGTTATAATTTGAAATGTGATAACAAATCTCATTATTACCAATGTTGTCATTCATTTGCTTTTGGTCGCTGTCAATGTAAATTTATGAATTGGTGTAAACCAAGCCTCATGGTTTTGTATCTATGCACAGGCTAGACTGGAAGTTATGGGGAAGAAAGCCAAGAACGCAACTTATATATCAGGAAATGAAGCTGGGAGGATTTCAAGAGAAGTTTCTAAAGTGGAAAAGCGAAGAACTGTGAAGAGCACACTTTGTAATGAGAGAAGTTCACGGAGCCACTGCATGGTTTGTTGCATTCAGCCACCACCACTTTGAGCATTCATTTTTTATTAGACCAAGCTTTTTATGAGCTATGCTTTGCGTCCGTAGATTATCTTGGATGTCCCATCTGTGGGAGGAAGGTTAATGCTTGTTGACATGGCTGGATCTGAAAACATAGAAGCAGCAGGACAAACAGGATTTGAAGCCAAAATGCAGGTGCGTTTTGCAACTGATTCCCGTATGTTTGTAGTATTCTGTGTGTTCCAAACTTCCACTTGCACTCTGAACAATGGCTTTCAAGGAGTTGCTCTTGTGATAGTCAGTTTGATACTGATGTTGCAACATGAATTGTGCCACTGTCACAAGTCGATAACATTCTATTACATGTGCGGTCTATAATGTTGCCATTTTTTTCCACAGACAGCAAAAATTAACCAAGGGAACACTGCTCTGAAGCGAGTCGTCGAGTCTATTGCGAATGGTGATTCCCATGTTCCATTTAGGGACAGCAAGCTCACAATGCTACTACAGGTACAGTCTACAAAAATTCACATTTACTGATGAAGCATCTCCTCCTATCTAACGGTGACCTAAATATTTCCTGTGTTGTATTTTAGGATTCATTCGAGGATGACAAATCAAAAATCCTGATGATTCTGTGTGCTAGTCCTGATCCAAAGGAACTGCACAAGACAGTTTCTACTTTGGAATATGGTGCCAAGGCAAAGTGTATTATCCGTGCTGCTCATGCCGCAACACCTAGGGACAAGATGAGCTCCGAGGAATCATCTGCAATGCTCAATTCAAGAATTGCTGCGATGAACCAGTTCATCTACAAGCTTCAGAAGGAGAATAAAAAGAGGGAGAAAGAGCACAATGAGGCCCAGAATGTGCTTAGGCTGAAGGAAGAGGAGCTAGCACAACTGAGAGCAAAGCTCAAGCTGATAGAAGGGAAAGAAATGGAGAAAACCCAGATATTGAGGACTGAACTCATGAAGATGGAAGAAACGATGCTTAAGCAGCAGCAAGAGCTCACTGCACTAAGACAGCGACTGCAGGAGGTTGAGCGTGAAAAGGCTGATGGTTCTCAGCTAGTGCAACAGGATATCATTGGAGGTAGATTCCTTGCACGGCTATCAGAGATGCCTGCAGGCCTTGATCAATCAATGGCAATGTCCATGTCTATGGACTTGGATACGGGAGATCAGCCAGCCATGCAAGATGTCAAAGTAATCAAGGAGGATACTCGCCAGCAGGGCCACATATGGAGCCAAACAGCCACAACAGCAAGTGCTTGCACAGGGTCTGTGATGCAAGAAGATGATGTCAGGCTGTCCGGGTATCCTGAAAAGATTGTCCTCAGCACTGTGTTTGAGGAGGGAGATGAAGAGGATGCGGAGAAGGAGGAATGTGGTCTTCAAGAGGAGGTACGCAAGGAAGTTGTAGAGGAGAACTTTAAGGTGGACATAACACACCGTACACTTTCTGAGCCAGATGATCCTGCAACGAGGAAGCATCGGATTGATAACATATTCAGGCTCTGTGGCAATCATCGTGAAATGGCTAAGAAACCAAAGGTCCAATCACCAGCAAAGGAAATGTTCTGGAATGAGAACAAATCTCCAGCAAAACTTGTGTTCGGGGATCAGAACAAATCACCAGCAAACCAAATTTTTGGTGACGAAAACAAGGAGCCGTTGGCATGGGGAGCTATAGAGACCCCCATGTGCGACGTCAGAGTGTCTGACAGCCCAGTATCTTCTCAGCTTTCTCCGATCGTATGCCAGGTTGTGGATGCACCATTATCAGAGCAACTGAATACATGCAGTGCAGTGGAAGAAAGTGATCCGAACAAGGAGAACAGCCTCGCTGGACAGAAGGATGGCGGCCTCTTGGAAGTTTACATAAAATGGGAGTCCGGCAGCCTGATCAAAGGGCTGAAGCTATTGCACAACTCATGCCTTTCAGATCTGAGGAAGCTAATAGAGGCTCACTTTGAAGAAGTAGGCAGCAAGCAGAAGCAGCATCAGTTCACCTTCCTTCTCCTCGGGGTACGTCACTCCTCTCTATCCATGTCATGCTTTCACCCAAGTGTTATTTGCTGTTTATCATCACAATGGCACTCATTTATCACCATATACTATCTTGGGGAAATAAAACCCTGCAACAATAGAGAAATGAACATCTTGCCAACAATTTTGAAATAAAAAAATGTAGCCTATTTATTTGAACTTGTGTTTATCATTCTGGAAGAAAATCCAATTTTTGCAAATAACTTACTGATTAGAAAACAACCAAGACTAGTGATAAATGCATTAATAATTCGTAGCTTGCTTATATCACAAGGAAAGTACTGACGATAGCGCAAAACTGATGGTTGATTGGTGCAGGATCCGTCCGGTGCTCCGGTGGCCAGGGAGAAGGAAGCTTCGGTGCAGATAAGCAGGCTGCCTCACTGGAACAACCAGCCGGACAGCTACCTCGCGTGCCTGCGTGTGGCCAAGAAGCCGGCTGTGGACCACATGCCCTTCAGCTCGCTGGAAAGCAAGCTAAACACGGTTGTGAAGGACGCCGCAGGTTCGATGTCGCCCAAGGTCAACCAGATGAGCTCACCCAAGGTCAACCAGATGAGCCCCAACTACATCCGGGAGCTGAGAGCTTGAGCTCCCGTGGCATTTGTTGTTGCTCATGGCTGGTGTATCTTCTTCTTCTTCTTCTTCTATTTATGATCGATCGACTATGTTCTTTGAAAGATTGATTGCTAGTCTGGTTTCTTTAGCCGGAACTACTACCACCCGTGACCAAGATAGTTGTAATTTAAATTATCATGTGATGGCATTGCTCAGATGCCACCACCTATCTTGTGTGAGCTAAATTGCCAATCCAATTTTAACTAGTATTTCCTTTTCTTTTCCTCTGGCCGGGACGCCAGAAAAAGACTTTGGTCGTTGGAGAGCTGGAGGAGGCGTGGGGCTCTGGTCCCTAGTACTCTGTATACCGGACGCCGGGGGCGAGCCCGTGCCACCCAGTATTAAACATCAATAACCTTGCTTTTCCTATACAGTCAAGGATAGAATCTGGTCAATTTGCTTTTCTACATCAGCGCGCAAGAAACTTTTGATACCCAGTTTCCTTCCGTTGGAATACTGCAATAGAAAACAATTTGTGGTCTAAGCAGCTCTTTGCTATCTTTAACTCCGACATTACAAAGCAGCAATTTTAGCTGATTCTACACCTGCTGTCCCTGTGGCTCTTCGACCTAAAGTAAGCTGCCTCCAAGACGTCCTCTCCATCCTTAAACAGTACCTTTTTCTTATATATACCCCAAAATGAGCAATACATTTTCCTCTTACGATATAGACAGGCAACAAGATCATCATTGTTTGGATCAAACCAAAGGGACCAACGGATAGCAATAGGCCTAAGCGTGGGGAAGAAGATTCTGTCAGCGAGTTGTCTGCATCGCAGAATCAGTCGGGACTATTTGTGTTGTGGGCGAGAAGGGATCATCCCACCCATGGGACTGTAAGGACTTCTACAGTGTTGCGCTCGAGTGATGCCAGGAGAGGAAAAAGTTGAGTCTAGCACTGCTCTTTACGTTGTAGTAGGTGGAGCTAACTTTCGGTGGTGCCAGAAAAGCGAAGAGCGAAGCACATACATTCACCGGTGCCAACCGATGCCTAGAAAATAAAATATTCTTTCTTCAGCCACCCATTCACTTCGGCCCTCTCACATCTTATCTGTCCATGGTCTGTTGCTTCTATTCTTTATTTGCCTTTGCTCTTGCTTGTGGGCTCCATGAAGTGATGCCTCCTATATGCTCCCGCTGTGGCCTGTGGAGAGTGGTGCCAGAACTAGGACATGGGACCCGCTTTTTTCTTTGGCACTACTACACCACTGCGGAGGGCCTAAGTGAATCCTGACCAGACACACACACATCGCCAAGGCTAGATAAACCAACCAAAAGAGGTGAAGCAAGCAACAGAACACAGCTGCGAGTTTGCTTGGTTTACCTTATGAGTTGGGACGAAGAATAGTTGATCGTGTGAGCCCTATGGGACCTATCATATGTCTGCATTCCAAACGGCAAAATGTAGATTGTATATACTAGTTTTTTTTAACTAATGTACTATTATTAGTTTGTGTTTTGCACCAGGATTGAAAGGAAAGCTGCTTTAATGTTGCTACTCCCCTATATGATAAGCGTTTTTTACGTTCCATCACCGTAGAAGGTCAACGCCAATTTTTTCCCGACATGCATCTGTATTATGTTACATCGAAAAGTTCCACAAGATTCCCATGTAATTTTTATCCTGGAAGCAAACCGAAATATTAAGTTAAATAGCACATCGAGCTTAGGGGGAATAGAGTCAGCTGAGCCGGCATAAAATTTGCGCCAACGTTCAACCGTGTGCACAACAACACAATTGACGAACACAATAAAAGCTACCAACACTTGACACCATGTGAACTTGGGGCACAAAAGGGACAGTACTCCTATCTAGCTTTATCAAAGTGTCATAGCGGGAGCTTGACCAGTGTGACATAAAAAAGAACTTTACAAATTGATCCAGTATCGCAAACGCTTAACAATCAATTCTCTAGACTTCTCAATTTGGTCCAGTCTTAGAAATCGAATGAAGCTACGAGGACGAGGGGGGCTCCACGCGTGTCAGGTTGTGGCCAAAAACAAAAACAGATTTACATATTTTTCCAGAAATTTCTGATGCCATAAGCAAAAGATTTCAGGCTGCCCAAAAGACCCGTGTTTGCGGATTCATCATGCTTTGGGTTGTCATCTCTGCATAACACGACATACAAAACAAATAATTACCATGACATCCAAAGTTGACATTTAAAAAGCAATAAGTATTCACTTTTCCCAGATATGCATCGAGGAACAAAAGAAAACAGCTTAGGTTCCATTACATCTATGACACTGTGTAGAGGGAATGAAATGTCCTTTATGAACTATGATGAACTGGACAGGAAATGTTAGTGTTAATTATCTTAGAGAAATAGAGCAGCTCAACAAAATAATATTAGCTTTGCATTCTAATACACGGCTTCTAAAGCTGACCCAAACCTTAGTTCCTGGTTACCAGCCAGGCAGTTCTAGGATGTTTCAGGCCGTGAACTGTGAAGTGCTCCCTGGCCCATCCACGAACCTGAATTCTGGGTCCGTAGGTCAGAAACTAGCTGGTTCAGTCTTTCATGTAAAATCTACCAGGTCACAAGGTTCACTATGTTGCATAGAACTGTTATCTCAAATATCAGAATTGGAGTGACTCCACAATGACTAGGAATAAATTGGTTAAATCAGTCATTGGCACAAATTTATTGAATTTCAGCTCTGTTTCGCAAAGCCATATTTCCAAGCAATCCAGGAACTGATGTCACCAGTTAGTTAATAGCAATTCTCTGCCTAAGTCCAAGGGAAAATTCATCTTCCACAGCCTGAACTACCCATTTTTATACACTCAACGGCAGAAGTAGTCCCCTTGCCAAGTCCAAGTAGTTCATCATACCAAAAGAAATAAACCATACAGGCATAGCAACTTTTAGCATACTATAAATCTTATCAAATAATTTTGACATGTTGGTTCTAAACTTAGATAAACATTTTGCACGTAAAAGACTAATAGGGTAATACCTGGCATGTGTCTTTGCCTCATTCACGATGTCACTTCCTCCCTCATTCACAATGGCACTTCCTCCCTCATTCACGATGGCACTTCCTGTTTGATCTGATGCGTTTGAATCATTTACATCCAGACGTTTTTCAGGATTCTTCAAATCGATTTTTTTAGCTTCTATTTCCCTTTGCTGGTTTCCAGGGTCTGGTTTGTCCTGCATATGCATGATGATCTTAAGGGACATGTCCAAAAAAACTTTGCCAAGCACAAAATAACCATCCCGAGAGAACATTTTGAAATCATACCGTTAGGTCCTTCATTCGTAGTTTATAATCCATTTCTTGAAGTACCTCACGCACTGTGTAATAACTGCCTCCAACTTGCTGACGGGTACTTGTCACAGTAGGGAACTTGCCATCATTTGAAGCCCTATAACTGCACTAGACAGAAACACAAAGAAAGAACATGGTTTAAGAGTCACGAGAGTAACTACAAGAGGAAGAAAAAAAAAAACGTTTTTTCATAACTCCTAGACATAATTGCCACTTTTTATCAGAATCCTACAAATCTGAATGAGTTCTGCCACATTTCCACTATTAATTTCTATATAAATCTCAAATGTCAATCCTTAATGCGCAAATAGCATAAGTGTCTATTACTCAGCTGGAAACAAGCCAAACAGAAATGCTAATGAGCTCAAACCTACACACACTTTGCTACTTGAGTTATGACCCAAAAAGATAAACTCTAGAACCAGAAAATCGAGTGAGAAAAAAGTCACCTACTTCTCAACAAATTCCATTATCCTAACCTTCCTCTCCTGCTTTCTAATACTCTTCTGCCCCTTCTGCGGCAGCTCCTGCGCAGACAGGGGAACCGCATGCGCCTTCCCCCGGGAGGTCCAGTAGCACGACCGTGTGGTGGCGCTAGAGACACCCGCGATCACTGGAAAGAGGGAACAGATCAGGCAAACAAGATTACATCACAGCTGCAGCCAAAACCCGGAGCTTGGATTGAACGCGAGAGGTGCAGGGCGAAATAGGGCAATAGGCTTGATGACTAGCTTTGATCACCTTTCCTGGAGGCGGCGGAGGAGGAGAGGCGCGCGGACGCCTGCATCGCGGAGCGCAATGCCGGGTATTGCAGAGGGGAAGCCTGTTTGGTACAGCTTATTTCTGGGGACAGGCGCCGTCGAAGGTCCACCGGAGGCCCGGGGGGGTGGGTGGGTGGGGGGGGTGGTGGGGGGGGGTGGCGTAAGCAGGGTCGCTGGTCGGTGTGCGGAGGACGGAGGCGAGGGCGGGGGGCGAGCCGCTCACGCCGCCGCCGAGCCTGGGACTGCCCCGCCGTCACTGAGAGCCCGAGCCCGAGCCCGAGCGCCGCCTCCGTCGCCTGCGGGCCAAGGGGAGTAGGGGAGGGAGCAGAAAATGGAGAGCGCCGGGAGGAAGACGAAGAAACGGCGGCGGCTGTCAGGCTGTTGTGTGCTACGCTGGAGCAGTGTTGGCGGGATGTGGGTTTGCTCTTAATTGATGGGTTTTTAGATGGGCCACTAAATAAAAGCCCATATCATCTTTTTTCTCTTTTCTTTTCTCTTTTTTTTTTAGAATTCTCTTTTCTTTTATCTTTCTACACCTTTTGACAAATCGGCACATGATCTATATTTATATCTACACTAACAATTTATGTGCGATTTTGTAAAGCAACTCCATTACCCTTTTATCAATCCCCATGTATTTGTAATTAAATTTCTTGCTCCATCAGAAGACATCCGATTTTAAACTTGAACTGGCGTCCATTGGGCTTCCTAGCCTCCCGTCATGATTATGCTAGGAATCGAATAGATAGCTTGAGAATTGGAGATTTAGGGAGAGAAGAAGGAATGAGGACGAAGAAGAGATGGACTTCATTCATGTTTTAGTTCTTCGTTACAAGACACTACAGCCTCAGACATTATATAACAGCTCGATCCTATTATAGCGAGTGTTAACTCACTCCCAACTCACACCACTATTTTTTTTGAACTGTCACCGGGGGGGGGATTACTCCCCACCTGAATATGTATTGAAAGGCCCAAAACGGCTTGATTAAAGAGATACAGACGTTTTCGGTGAGGGAAAAAACAACAACAACAACAACAAGACGTCCCCGCACAAGGACGAAAAATCTTGCCAGACGCAGAGACGACTACACTGGCACAGGGCTCTTCAACGATGCCTCCAAGGAGGTGAATGACGCCGTAACGTAATCATCGTTAGCCAAGCAGTAGCTTGGCAAGGCTTTCGCCTGAGCCATGTGCCAAGGAGAGGCGGTAGCAAAGGTTCTTCAGTGACGCCTTCAAGAAGGAGAATCTCGTCGCTGGCCCAGACGAGTCTGAGCTGAGCTTTCGCCCAGAACCTTTGCCATTGCTCACCAGGACCCATCTGCGACGAAGGTAGAAGCGACCGCGCCTGAACTGAGGTGGGATGCCGGTCGCCGCCACACCACACGGAGCCGAACACGGACTCGCCCGCGATGGTGGGAGGCGCGCACCGGCAAGCGTCGACGCCTAGAAGGTGGTGGTGCCGGCCGCCGCCACACCGCGCGGAGCCGTATCCGGACTCGCCCGCAATGGAGGGAGGCGCGCACCGACAATTGTCCTTGCCAGGCAGGGGGTTGTCGGCCGCCGCCACACCGCGCGGAGCCACACCCGAACTCGCCCGCGCGACGGTGGGAGGCGCGCACCGACAAAAGGAACCCTCGCGTGCCGGCCGCCGCCACACCGCCAGAGCCACACCCGAACTCACCTGCGACGGTGGGAGGCGCGCGCCGACATGGTTCCCCCGCGTGCCGGTCGCCGCCACACCGCGCAGAGCCACACTTGGACTCGCCTGCGACGGAGGGAGGCGCGCACCGGCAGGCATCCTATCCTGGACGGAGGAGGAGGGGTGCCGGTCGCCGCCACACCGCACGGAGCCACACCTGGACTCGCCCGCGACGGTGGGAGGCGCGCACCGACACCGCCAAACCGCTGCCACCCAGGATTTTGTGGACGACGCCGACGCTCTGCCCAAGCAGAGCAATGCCCTCCCCAACAACCAGAGAGCGGCCACGGGGGAGGGCGCCCATAGACACGCGCGGCCTCGCCGCCGGCAAGCCCGCGGCCAAACCATGTGCACCGTGCCGCTCTGGGCCCCTGCATACGAACACGGCACGTTGCCCCACCGCCGGCAAGCCAGCGGCCGGACCACGCGCAGCAGGGCCACCCAGAACAGGAGTCGTCGTCACAGTCCGCCTCGCTTGGTCGTAGCAAGCCGCCGGTAGATGACCGACCGGGGGCCGGCCGAGGTGTCATCCATCGCCAAAGTGGCCGCCGCCCTGACGCCACCGGCCGGTCGCGGGTTAAGGCCGACACGGCCCGGCCAGCCCAAGGCCACAGACGGGGGCAGCGTGCCCGGCCAGCCCACGACCCGTAGGCGCGGCTAGTCGAGCCACGGCCGCCGGCCCCGGGACCGCGTGCTCGGCCAGCCGCAGCGCCGGCCACTCCCGCATCCCCGGCCCAGCCAGACCACCCGTCGATAGGGCCGCCAGATCCGGCAGCGGGAGGGCTGAACCCAGCCGGCCGGGCGCCTCGCTTTGCCGGGAGAGCTCTAGCACGGGGCGTCGGCCAGCGTTTGCTTTGGGGGACGGAGCGCTGCTTGCTCGGGCGTGCATCCGCACGCACGCGGTCCGAGGCGGCCTCCGGCCTGCCGCCGCGAGACCACCTCGCCACCACGTATCCGAGCAAGGAGAGAGTGAATCCGCCCAGAGGACCCGGATCCGCGCCGCCGCCCCTCGAATCGCCGGATCGCCGGAGCTGTAGGACATCGGCGGCCATAGCCGACGTAGGAGAAAACTGCGAGAGGAGAGGAAGTATGGCCCCGCTGCTGCCTTCATCGCCATGCACGGCCACCCCGGTAGGGCTCGAGCAGCAGCAACAGGAGGGAGGGGCCGGGTGGGAGGGGGCCGGCGGCGGAGTTAGTTGGGGCTATGGCTTAGGGTTTCAAGCCTCTCCCAACTTCCCCTCCAATAATAGACTCTATTAGTTGAAGATTGAATAAATAAATTAATTGCATAAAAGGGGAAAAATAAGAGAATTAAAATACGATATTACACATTTACTTTATCTATATTAACCGACCCTCCCTTTTCACCAATGGTTCATTAAGCCTGTTAAACTTACTTAGATTTGAAATACTTATAGATTTTGCTATAAAATTATTTCAAAATGCTGTGCATGAATATTCAATGTCAAAATAGAGATAAAATTACGGTGTTTCTATCCATCATCCGGTTGATTTTACAATTGTGTCATCATCCACTGTTTGTTGTTTGCTATTTATTTTAGGTGGACTCAATTTTTATCTGTATTGTGGCCCATTTGTTGCACGGCTAAGACAGAATTCAAAAAGTAGTTTAGTGTTGTCTTTATCTTCGTCTTTATCGTTTCAGTGCTGTCTTTTTAAGTTCAATTCAGTGCTGTCTTCTTCCAACCTCCGACGAAACTGTCTCGGGCTTCCACCCCTTATCCAATCCAATCTATAAAAAAATATCTTCCTTTTTCAATCCACACCACTCCAAATTCTTATAGTTTCAACCTAACTCACTCCAATCCATAAACTAACTAAACCCGTGGGTTTGTTAAAAAAACCCATGGATCCTACATCGGCCGGGACTCTAGAACTAAAAGCTCGTGTTCACACCTTAAAAAATTTATCGAAATGGACTGAAATTTTTTAAATACGTCTCAAAATATCATGAAGATAATCTGCACCGGGCTAGCATATCAAGATTTGCACGTGGACCCCACATCGAAGCCGGACCCTAGAAATAAAAGCTCGTGTTCACACTTTAAAAATTTATCGAAATTGACTGAAATTTTTAAATACGTCTCAAAATGTCATGAAGATTATCTGTGCCAGTTAGCACATCAAGATTTGCACGTGGATCCCACATCGAAACCGGACCCTAGAAATAAAAAAAAGCGTTCACACCTTAAAATTTTATCGAAATTAGCTGAAATTTTTAAATATGTTTTAAAATATCATGAAGATAATCTGTGCCGCTTAGTACATCAAGATTTGTATGTGGGCCCCACATCGAAGTTGGACCGTAGAAATAAAAGCTCGCGTTCACACATTGAAATTTTATCGAAATTGACTGAAATTTTTAAATATGTTTCAAAATGTCATGAAGATAATCTGTGCCAGTTAGCGCATCAAGATTTACACGTGGACCCCACATCGAAGCCGGACCTTAAAAATAAAAGTTCGCGTTCACACCTTAAAAAAAGAATTAAAATCTCAATCCATCCAACCCAAGTTTTTCGTTAAACCCAACCCAACCCAATCCATTAAGTAAATCAATCCATTCAAATCCATTAGAAGTGTACCCATATGAGAACCCAACCCATAAAACCTATTTCAACCCAAACCATTAGCAGGGCTAGGAGGGATGCTTCATATAGATCTAGCTTAGTGCTGCTCCCTCACCTCAACTCTACTCCCCTGGAGGCCTCTGCAGCAACTTCCGTCTCGTTGCGTTGCGTCTGCTGTGCTACGAGAGGATACTTTTGCCGCGTATAGGATGTCACCGGGTGGCGGAGTTGAAAGCTCTAGTTTGGTTTTAGCTAATTGATGAAACCTAGGACTAACCCTATTGCTAAGTGTGTAGCATTAGAGAAAGGGAAAGTCCAAACCAAGTGGTGGAATGGTGATCAAGGTGTTGGAGATGACCACAAGTGATCAAGTACCACACTTGGAGATGAGGAGCAAGATGGAATGCTAGAGGCAAAGGTATATGTTAGGGCATTTCCATTTTGCCGGCCATAGGCGAGTAGAGAAGTTGATGGCCAGGTTTAGGATTGATAACCGTACTATTAAGAGGGGCGATGTCGCGCAACAACGGTTATCTAAGTGCCACTAGGTGAGCAATGACTTTGCATATGCATTAGGGACCTAATGTGCTTACTAACTCTTGCAAAAATCATTTGAAAAGGCTAACACACGTGCACAAGAGAAGAGACACTTTTGTGTTGGCACATGAGGGCAAGAGGTGATGGTGTTTGGGTGTGGAACCCTCCCCCCCGAGCTCGCGAGGCGGGACTCGAGGTTTTCGACGGTGCAGTCACTTTCGAGGTGACCTGGACGCCGTCTTCTGGTAGGGACCGGACGCTGTCCGGTCAGTTGGTGTGCGTCCGCTGATTTTCGGGGGCGACCGGACTCCGGAGGACCGGAGCGTCCGGTGCCAAAGTTCTTCGTGCGCCGAGGCTGAAGCAGTGTGGACCGGACGCCGGTCGCGTCCGGTCAAGGGGCAGTGGACGCGTTCGGTCGAGAATTTGCAGTTTTGGAGCTCTCTGGGTAGCGACCGGACTCCACTGTGCTGGCGTCCGGTGCTGGCACAGGACGCGTCCGGTCGATCGGTGAAGAGCGCGAGTGATCGAGCCGTTGGCGCACAACGGCTATTTTCAAACGAGCTTGACACGTGGCCGTGGAAGAGTGACCGGACGCCACGACCGGACTTACTTAAGCAGCGTCCGGTCAGCGCGCAGAAAGCTGAGTTTGTGAGTAACGGTTGGGTGTTCTTGGGGACGCCTATATAAGTTGTTTGGCTGGCTTGGGGGACTCTCTCTTGGCACTTTGACATACTTGACATCCCCTAGAGCTAAGCAAACCTCCTCCCTCACTTTGATTTTATCTTGATTGATCTAAAGAGTGATTGGGAGAGCTTCTAGTGCATTTGCCTTGTGATTGAGCATCTAGTGGCACTAGTGAGCGTTCGTGCTGCGATTGAGCTTATTACTCTTGGTGATTGCCATCACCTAGACGGTTGGAGCAGCGAGCCAGAGTTGAGCAAGGTTGAAGATTGTTCTTGGCCACTCCGGAGGTGATTTGTGAGGGGTGTTGATCCCACCCCGCGGGAGATCGCGAAAGGAATCCATAGTGGAATCTCGTGTCATTGAGTTACCCTCACTTTGTGTGAGTTCTTGTGGCGCCCGGTGAGGGCTTGGCTTGTGACGCCAATTAGCCACCGAACTACCGAGTGTGTGGTCGACACAACGGAGTAGCGTGCCGGCAAGCACGTGAACCTCGGGATAAAATTCTTGTGTCTCTCGGTGTTCTTGTGTGGTTTGATCCTTCGAGATCAACTTGGATTTCTCTATTGGATCATCTCTTCGGGTTTCATTGTATTGACAAGACGGTGATTGGTCATCTTCCCGAAGGCACGGTTTGCACACTCGGTTTCCTTCCTAGCGATTACATTTGTGCAAAATAGTGTATTAGGTTGTGTAGCATAGTTGGATTGCTAAGGACCATATTCTTAGTGTGCCTAGTGTATTAGGATTGCTAGGATTGGTTAGATTGGCTTGCAACCCCCCACTAGGCTAGCGCAACACTTGCTTCACTATTTGTTATACTAACCGGTTTGTTTAGTGCATTGCAAGAAATTTTTATAGGCTATTCACCCCCCCCTCTAGCCATTTAGGACCTTTCAAGTGGTATCAAAGCCGTGGTCACCGTTGATTAAGGCTTAACATCCTACGGTGTTAAAATGGCTCAAGTCAACCATATCAACCATGTGGGGAAGCCACCGCACTTTGACGGTACCGGTTATGATCATTAGAAGCGAAAGATGTGTGCCTACTTGAAATCATTGAATAGAAAGGTTTGGGAGGTTGTGGACAAAGACTTCGCCGTGATTGATCCAACCGACCTAACTCCAAGAGAAGAGGAGAAGCTCCAATTCAATGACATTGCAATCAACACATTCTATGAAGCATTGGAGTCAAAGGTATGTGAGCAAATCAAGGACTTGGAGAGAGCTTATGATGTGTGGACTAGGTTGGAGGAGACCTATGAGGGCACACAAGCCGTGAAGAGTGCCAAGTTATACATCCTAAAAGACAAGCTCTCAAGTTTCAAGATGCAAGATGATGAGAGTGTGCCGGAGATGTACCACCGCTTGCAAGTAATTGTGAATGACTTGAAGAGTTTGGGTGAGAAGGTGGACAATGCGGATTTCTCTCACAAGTTCCTAAGAAGCCTACCATCAAGATTTGAGTTCTTGGTCACAATGCTAGTGAGAGAAGGGTTGGACACTAAGACCCCTAACCAAGTACTAGGTGAGGTGGTCACACATGACACCTACCGTGTGGAACGGGAAGGGGGCTCTCAAAAGGATGAGAAGAAAGACAAAGAAAAGAAGAAGGACAAGGAAGTGGTTGCATTCAAGCCTACTTCATCAAGAGGCAAGAAGAAGCAAGAATCAAGTGATGAAGCTAGCACAAGCTCAAGTGAGGTGGATGATGAAGCAATGGCTCTTCTTGTGCGCAAGTTTGGCAAGTTCATGAAGAAGAAAAGCTATGGTTCTAGAAAGAGAAGAGATACAATCAAGACCAAGAGATGCTTTCGGTGCAAGAGTAAAGATCATTTCATTGCCGATTGTCCTCTCTCTAGTGATGATGATAGTGATGAGGATGACAAGAAGAAGAAGAAGAAGAAGAAGAACACGAAAGAGAGGAAGGACAAAAAGGAAAAGAAGGTGAAGAAGCTTGAGTTCAAGAAGAAGAAGAAGGGGCAATCTTATTGTGTCACATGGGATAGTGATGCCTCAAGTGATAGTGATGATGAGAGTGAAGATGACAAGAAATCAAGAAAGAAGGCACTCGCTAGTCTTGCCATCTCCAATAAGCCTTCACTCTTTGATGCTCCATCGACATGCTTAATGGCTAAGCCATCTAAGGTACAATCCGATGATGAGAGCGATAGTGAGAGTGATGATGATGAGGAGTACTCAAAGGAGGACCTCATGAGCATGCTACGAGATGCTCACTCTTACATTGAGGAAAAGAGGAAGGAGTGCAAAGAGTTGCGCAAGAGCAAGAAAGCTCTTGAGCAATCCTTTGATGAGCTCAATGCTACTCATGAGAGGCTAATGGAAGCCCATGAGAAGCTTGAGAAAGCTCACACTAAGCTTGAAAAGGCTCACTCCTCCCTCCTTGATCAAGTTAAGATTGAGGATGTCGTAAACACATGCAACGTAGGAGTAACTTGTGATATTCTTGATGAAGCATTCTATACTCCTATTGTTGTTGGTCCCACTTGTAACATTCTAAATGTTAATAATGCCTTGCATCACATTTCATGTGCATAAGCATTTTCATGCATGCATCATGAGCATATGCTAATGTAAGTTTGTTTTTAGAATTTTCATGAACTTATATTTTGCAATGCATAAGTGAGTGCAATTGTTCATGACTATGATGCCTATACATGTTAATGATCTCAAAAATGTCTCAAGTGGTTTAGATTTCCATATGACATAGGGTTTATATTAGAAATTTTATCAAAATAGGCTTTCATGAAGAAATATAGGTCATACATAATTTTACCAAGTTAGTAAATGGCTTAAAGTACAAGTGCATGTTTTATTCAGTTTTTGGTATGAAGCCCTAAATAAAAGTTGTAGTACAAGTTTTATGCTACAAACTTTATTTAAGGGTCCAGGGCTAATTCTTTTTCTAACTTGCTCAAAAAGTCACTTGAAAACTGAATTCAGCATAAAGTAAAAAGTGGACTTAGAATTTTTTCTAAGTCATGGATTTCAGTTATTTTGTTTGATTTTCAAGGCTATACAAAATTGTTTTTCATAAATGAAATCATGCTATTTGATGCATCACTTGATAGTGTAAAGTTTGGACTTTGCTTCTATGCAATTGGTTGGGTTTAATGCTCTAGGGTTAGTTCTTAATTAAATGTCGAACACAGCTAATCAGTGTGCTCAGTGCCCTGTTTAATTGAAACTGAAATTTCAGTTTCATTTTAACCCTGTTTAGTGGCTTATATCTTGCAACCAGTTGAGCTTTAGCTTAGAGTCCTTTAAGCAAACTTGAAGTTCACCGATAGGAGATTAGCGTGGTGTAGTTGGTTTGCATTATGGCGGCTTTATCAGAGAAAAATCGAGAAGGGAACTTACCTGTTTCAGTCGCTACAGTGCCTGGCTTGATATTTCTTCTCTGCCCATGCCGGTTCCTGTCGCCGGCGCCGCCGTGGCGTTTTCCCGCGATTTCCCGGCCAACGCGCGCAGCCAAACACGTTGTCGGGGTCGTGAAGGTGCTGGCCACACCGTCGACTCTCCCTTTGCTCTATATAAACCGCCACCACCGTCGTCCTTCATTTTTCTTTCTCTTCGGTCCTTGCCGGCCGAACCTCACATCGTCGCCAAATTCGTCGCAGTCAGTCCATTACCGTTCAATTACTCGAGTCGGTAGCTTCGCCTTGTCTTTGCGCATCGGTTGCAACAAGTCTCGCGTTGTGCCATCGTCAAAGTTGCCCGGTCCAGGCCTTCTTCTTCGCGACCGGCTAACACGCCGCCGCGCTCTGCTCTGCCGTCGACCGATCAACCGTGTGAGCGAATTACCTTGTTATTTATCGTTTTGGGCTCTCCATGACTCCGTGATCATAGCCAACCCGATCTTCTTAACCCTACCGCGCAGGACACGCTTGAACTTTGCGTTGCCGTCGGTCCGCGCCGCCGCCTTCGTCTCCTACGCCGACGACCCTTCTCCGCCGTGTCCTTGTTGCTAACGGTTGCCATTCTAGGGTAGCGGTGAGCCCCTGGTCTTGAATCCGTTGCCTTTTGAACCTCTTTCGCACCCTAGGAGCCGGAGCGTCGCCGTGCCACCGCGCCAGACCTTGCCAGGCCGCCATGACCGCCGACGAGTCTCTGTTGGTTGCAACCCGGTCAATAAAACCCGTATATCAGTTCGCCGTGGTGTTGTGGTTGTGTAGGTGTGCTCACCTTCGCCTGAGATCTCACCGGGCGGGCGATATCGCCGGCATGCCGCCCGTGGCGTCGTGGGCCGGCGCCTGGCGGAGCCTCGAGGCCAAGCCGGGCTGGCTCGTGCAGCTGGGCCGTCCCAGCTTGCTCAGTTGGGCCGGGCCGAGCCGGTTTAGGCCCGTAGGCTTTTCCCTCCCCTTTTGAATGTTTAAACTTTTCTCTGATTTTGAATAGTGCTAAGTTTTGTTTATTTCGTGGAAAAATAATTAGAGCTCCTAAAATCTTGAAAATTTTTGTATAGCTTCCTTATAGTATTACCTTGTCACTAAAAATAGGAAGTTTGGATTTTGGATAGTTTTTGCATGAGATAAAATTATCCCTTTTAATTAATAAATGCAAACACTATGATTTTTCTAGGATAGGTTATTGATCCAGAAATCATGAAAATTATTTTGCCACCATTTCATGACATTTCCAACCTGCACGAAAAGTTTGAGATGAATTTGGGAATATTTTATAAAATCACTATTTCTAAATGTATTAATAAAAAGAAAGAAGGTGCATATGATTTCATGTATCTGTAAAAGTGCATACTTTATTTTCATATCTTTTCTGTTTGACATCATTGGGTACTGTTTATATGTGAAATACTCTGATTGAAAAGTAGATGCTTTATTATTGAATGTCATGATTGCTAAGTGTGATGATATTGTTTTCATGTCTTGTTTTCCTTTAAAAACAACCATATGGTATATAAGTAGTGCTTGTGTAACCTTTAAGCTTGCATGTTGACCTTGAATTATGAAACCCCTTTGATCCTCGGCAATTCTCTTGTTTAGTGAGAGTGATCATGATTTATTAGTTGATAGTGAATAGTTGTTGCTCTCTAGTAGTTACACTATCTCTTCCGGAGAAGAGATATGCACATACTCAGTGCATTTAGAGACATTTGATGTTAGTTATTTTAACCAACTCTAATAATATAGTGTTGTCATCAGAGAAAGAGAATTGCACACATGGAACCTTATGTAGCTTGCCATTCTTGTCAATTCCCATGATCATGTCATCATGTATCATTTCATGCCATAGCATCCTGTCATCACACATCCTATATGCATTCTTGGTATTCATATATCGCATACATTCATATAGGATCGGAGAAAGAGGCGTCCGGTCGAGTGCGTGGTGACCAAGAAGAAGGGTCCACAGGAGTTGCCACCGAAGACGAAGGGCGAGACTTTGAACCACAGTCAAAGTGCACTAACCTCGGATCCTCTATTTTTCACCAAGGCAAGCCCCTGGAGCATTTAATTAACCTATTCTCTTTTGAAATACAATTATTCATTTTTGTTACTTGTGATGTGCATTATGTTTATAGGAATTGCGTGATACCGTTGTTGCATAACTACCTTGTCCACTAAAAATGAACCTGGTCATAATACTAGATTGGATAGATAGTGTTATGCTTAGCCATGCTTAGATCAGTAAAAAGCCGGATGATTTTCTGTCATCCGCACCATTTTAGGCTGGTACATGTGATATCCTTAAACATGAGGTGAATGATAATTGGAGACCGGGCCGGGACTCGGTGTTGGAGATGCTACGGACATGGAGGTCTTGTATGTTTCTAGTTTTCCGCCTGAAATCAATTAAGGACCGTATCGTACTTGCGGTCTAGGTGTGAGATTGAACGTTACCTTCACATAGCAAATTTAATAACTCGTTTCGACCGCGAAACCGATTAGCTCGTTCGAGGTAGGAATTGAATCGTTAGCATTGCCGGGAGGAGAGTAACGGTGGAGAGGGTACTGATCTAAAACCCCCGCATGACTACGGACTACGGGCTGGATGGGCATGACTTGTGTGGTTGCGGTACCATCAGTTTTGCGAAACGGTTCAATCCTATTTTTCGAATAGAGTGAACGGTAATCCGCGCGGGTGAAGTACAAACTCATGCGGGTGTGTGATACGGGCTTACCCAATTTGGTGTAACCGATTCGAATCGCCGCCTCTCCCGGATAGTGAGAAACTTATACCTTGTCACAGAGACGTAGTAAAAGAGATGGAATTCACCGTTGATTTTGAAAGGACTATAATTGGTACCTCATCTGTAGATGAATGCTTATATAATTCAAGTGTATGTTTTAGAAAGGTGCAAAAGTAGTTATGGATAGCATCATAATAATTTTGCCGCCAATATATAAAATTTTGGAACCTAATAATAAGCTTTTCCGCAAAAGTTGCTAGCCAACAAACTCTACCATACTTAGCCAATCATTTATCCTTGGAGTCTTTTCTTTTATTCTCTGTCGGTTAAGTCTTGCGGAGTACAATTGAGTACTCAGGGTTTTTACCCATCGTTGCAGGTGACTTGTTGTGTGAAGGGTTTTGCTTCGCAGGCGTTAACCCTGCGGATAACAGTGATGAATAGGCCAACGGGCATGGCCATATCTTATACGCCCTTCTCCATGCTGTAACTGAGGTTCGAATAAAGCTGGTGCTATAAAGTAAACTTCTAGTATTGTATTTAAAACCAAGAATCACTTTTATGTAATATTTTTGAACCGCCTTTGTAATCACATAGAACTCAGGTTGTAATTATTATCCGCTGTAAACTTTGTTTAATGATGTATGATGTTTCCTTAATCATGTGATCCTGGATGTAAGTTGATTTACCGAGGTCCTTCGTGACACTCGACAGACTACCGGGTTCATTCGAGAAGCGGTGTATACGTGTCAACGTTATTAACGGGGACAGTTATGCTTAATCTCGGATGGATTGGTCGGTTCTGTCACACCACTAACCCCTCTTATAGCTCAAGCAATGTCACATCTACTATTAGTGATGGTTTCACTTATGATGCCTCACTCATGGTGGAGAATGAGACTCTCAGGAGAGAAGTGAATGAGCTCACTCATGCCCTAGGCAAGGCCTACGGTGGAGATGCCCGCTTGCTAAAGTGTTTGGGTAGCCAAAGGTTCTCCCTAAACAAAGAGGGATTGGGCTATACCCCCAAGAATGGCAAGGCGGCCTTTGTTCCTCACAAGACTAGTTTTGTGAAGGGCAATGGTCGGTTTTGCTCTAGTTGCAAGCAAGTAGGGCATGTAGAGCAATATTGCAAGAACAAGAAGAATGCTAACATATCCTCTATTTGTTATGATTCTTGTTATTTGCTTACCAAGGGTACTAATGGTGTGAAGACTAAGTTCATTGGTGCTCCCATTGTTGGCCCAAAGAAGAAGGCAATTTGGGTGTCCAAAAGCTTAGTGACTAACCTTAGAGGACCCAAGCAAGTTTGGGTACCCAAGTAGAATTGATTTGATTTTGTAGGTCAATTACAAAGCCGGAGGAAGGCATTGGGTGCTTGATAGTGGGTGCACTCAACATATGACCGGGGATTCTAGAATGTTCAAATCAATCTCATCAAGTGGCAATGGTGTTGATAGTATAACTTTTGGTGACAATGGCAAAGGCAAGGTCAAAAGCTTGGGAAAGATTGCAATTACAAATGATATGTCCATCTCCAATGTGTTGCTAGTGGAATCTCTCAACTTCAATCTCTTGTCCGTGGCTCAATTGTGTGATCTTGGATTCAAATGCATATTTGGTGTTGATGATGTTGAGATAGTGAGTGTTGATGGAAGCAACTTGATATTCAAAGGGTTTAGATATGAGAATCTCTATCTTGTGGATTTCAATGCTAATGAAGCTCAATTGACAACATGTTTGATCACCAAATCAAACATGGGTTGGCTATGACATAGAAGGCTAGGACATGTTGGTATGAAGCAACTCAACCGGCTAATCAAGCATGATCTAGTTAGAGGGTTGAAGGATGTGGTATTTGAGAAAGACAAGCTTTGTAGTTCATGTCAAATGGGCAAACAAGTTGGTAACACTCATCCCAACAAGAGTATGATGAGCACAAGCAAGGCATTTGAGTTGTTGCATATGGATCTATTTGGCCCTACCAAGTATGAGAGCATTGGTGGAAACAAATATAGATTTGTGATAATGTATGACTTCACAAGATACACTTAGGTATTCTTTCTTGTTGACAAAAGTGAAGTATTGACACATTCAAGACATTTGTCAAGAGAAGCCAAAATGAGTTTAAAACTTCAATCAAGAAAGTGAGAAGTGACAATGGTAGTGAGTTCAAGAACACAAGAATTGAAGAACTTTGTGATGACTTTGGCATCAAACATCAATTCTCGGCCAAGTACACTCCTAAATCAAATGGGCTAGTTGAAAGGAAGAATAGAACCTTGATTGATATGGCAAGATCAATATTGGGTGAATACAATGTGGATCATTCATTTTGGGCCGAAGCAATCAATACCGCCAACTATTGCTCAAATAGGCTCTATTGTCATCGGCTATTGGAGAAGACACCATATGAGTTGTTGAATGGAAAAAAGCCCAACATTGCATACTTTAGTGTGTTTGGATGCAAATGCTACATTCTCAAGAAGGGCACTCGATTGAGCAAGTTTGAGAAGAAGTGTGATGAAGGATTCCTACTCGGTTACTCTACTACAAGCAAAGCATATAGAGTTTAGAATCTCACTCATGGCATAGTTGAGGAAGTGCATGATGTGGAATTTGATGAAACCAAAGGCTCACAAGATAAAGAGGAGAATCTTGATGATGTGAGAGGTACTCAATTGATACAAGCCATGAAGAAAATGGATGTTGGGGCCATTAGGCCAACTCAAGTGGTGGATGTTGAAGATAACAAAGATCAAGTGATTACATCTCCAAATATACAAGCTAATAGTTCTCAAGATCAATCTCAAGCTAGTGGTTCTTAATTGCAAGATCAAGTGGCTAGTACATCATCTCAACCAAATGATCAACCAAGCTCAAGTACTCAACCTCATGTTCTCCAACCAACTCATATTGCAAGGGATCATCCTCTAGATCAAGTGGTTGGTGATATTAGAAGTGGTGTACAAACAAGATCAAGATTGGCATCATTTTGTGAACACTATTCATTTGTCTCATCCATAGAACCAAAGAAGATAGATGAACCTTTGATGGATTGTGATTGGGTAAATGCTATGCATGAAGAGCTCAATAACTTTAAAAGAAATCAAGTTTGGGAACTTGTTGAGCGTCCAAAGAACTACAATGTCATTGGCACCAAGTGGGTATTCTGGAACAAGCAAGATCAAGATGGCATAGTTGTGAGAAATAAAGCAAGATTGGTAGCACAAGGATATACTCAAGTTGAAGATCTTGACTTTGGAGAAACCTATGCATCGGTTCAAGATTGGAGGCAATTAGAATCTTATTAGCCTATGCTTGTGCCCACAACATCAAGCTATATCAAATGGATGTGAAAAGTGCTTTCTTGAATAGATTCATCAATGAGCTAGTGTATGTTGAGCAACCCCCGGGATTTGAAGATATCAAGAAGCCCAACCATGTCTACAAGTTGAAGAAGGCTCTCTATGGCTTGAAGCAAGCTCCTAGGGCATGGTATGAGAGATTGAGAGACTTCTTGCTCTCTAAAGGGTTCAAGATGGGGAAGGTTGCTAACACTCTCTTCACCAAGAAAATTGGAAATGACTTGTTTATGTTGCAAATCTATGTGGATGATATCATCTTTGGATCAACCAACCAAGACTTTTGTGAAGAGTTTGGATAAATAATGGCAAAAGAATTTAAGATGTCTATGATTGGAGAGCTTAGCTATTTCCTTGGTCTACAAATCAAGCAATTAAAGAAAGACACATTTGTGAGTCAAAGCAAGTATATCAAGGACATGTTGAAGAAGTTTGGAATGGAAGAAGCCAAGTCAATTGGGACACCAATGGGAACAAATGGTCATCTTGACTTGAATACAAGTGGCAACATGGTAGATCAAAAGTTGTATCGGTCCATGATTGGAAGTCTACTCTATGTGACCGCCTCTAGGCCGGATATCATGTTTAGTGTGTGCATGTGTGCAAGGTTTCAAGCTTCACCAAGAGAAAGTCACTTGAAGGCAACCAAGAGGATATTGAGATACCTTAAGCACACACCTAATGTTGGATTGTGGTATCCCAAGGGATCAAACTTTGAGTTGATTGGATATTCGGACTCCGATTATGCGGGATGCAAGGTAGATAGAAAGAGCACTGGTGGAACATGCCAATTATTGGAAAGGTCACTTGTCTCATGGTCATCCAAGAAACAAAATAGTGTTGCACTCTCTACCGCCGAAGCCGAATACATTAGTGCGGGGAGTTGTTGTGCTCAATTGCTATGGATGAAGGCCACATTGAAGGATTTTGGAATCAAATTTGGACAAGTGCCATTGCTATACGACAATGAAAGTGCTGTGAAGATCACCACCAATCCAGTTCAACATTCAAGGACAAAGCATATTGGCATAAGGCATCACTTCATTAGAGATCATCAAGCAAAGGGAGACATTTCAATTAAGAGTGTTGGCACCGATGATCAACTTACCGATATCTTTACCAAGCCACTTGACGAGAAGAGATTTTACACCTTAAGAAATGAGTTGAACATTATTGACTTCTCCAACATGAAATGAATGCACCCCCACTATATGACATGCCTCTCCTTCGACTAAAGCAAATATGAAATTATTTGGCATAATGCATTCATATTTACTAAGGACTTGATTAGAACATATAGACATATTCTAGTGGTATCTCTTGCTTATTAGGCTCATTCATGAAACTAAAATGATTTTAAGTACATATTATGCCACTATTGCTTCTATGACTTGTATGATCTAGTGGCTAAATATGACTTGTTCATGAGAAAGTGAACCTAGTGTTTGATCTAATTAAATGAGCAAGAAAGGATTTAGTTCAACATTGACAAGATAACCATTGAAAGATGTGTGAAGAAGCTTGTCATTGGTTCAAACCGAACTAGATTACTTATGCAAGTTTGCTAGTTTGAACCATAAGAGAAGGAAGTTTATGGAAACAAGTGATCCTCAACTTTAAGTGATCATCTCTCTACTCAAAGCTCCCTTTATGATTTCAAGTCTACACCAAGCATGATCATACACCCTTGTGGTCTTTGATGACAAAGGGGGAGAGATTACCGAGAAGAGAAGAGAAAACAAAGATATCATGTATCAAGGGGGAGAGAAGATGAAGATTGAAGAACGGAAATGGATCAAAAATTTTGAAGCACACGAGTAGGGGGAGCAAGCTCATGAACATGATTGATTGCATTTGATTGTGCACATTCATACGATTGCTTGCATTGCACTTAGATTTATGTATTTCATAAGTAGCTTCTCTCTTGCTTGTGTGGTGCTTGCTAGTATAGAACTTGATTGATGAATTGCTTACTAGCATGCTTAGGCTCTAGCTAGAATTGGAATAGCATTTGTTTTCAAGTGGTATCTAGAAACCACGTTTCTAATGTTGAATCTCACGGGGTTTCTAGCTATTTGATGTTTCTAGCTAGATTTGGTGCTAAGGATGGTTCATGATGTGCACTCCGATGGTATCACGCTTCAAAGGTCCATTCTATACACCTTAGCATCAATTTGGTAGAAATGACTCTTCCAAAACCGATTTATCCATCATGTGTGCAAAGCATCAAATCCAAACTCTTAGCACACATGTAGGGGGAGCCATAGCTACCAAAATGAGTTTTGCATGACTTGTTCAATTCTTTTCACAAGCTCAAATTGCTTGGACAAGTGGTGTAAAGCCAAAATTATATTCATTTCATATCTTTGTGGAGGTTGTCATCAATTACCAAAAGGGGGAGATTGAAAGCCCTAGTTTGGTTTTGGCTAATTGATGAGACCTAGGACTAACCCTATTGCTAAGTGTGTAGCATTAGAGAAAGAGAAAGTCCAAACCAAATGGTGGAATGGTGATCAAGGTGTTGGAGATGACCACAAGTGATCAAGTACCACACTTGGAGATGAGGAGCAAGATGGAAACTGAGTTGTTATGCATTTAGATAAACCGATACTTAAGCTGATGTATATATATAAACTCATACTTACTTAAAGTTATAAGGGGCAACTACGACTTCCTTGTGTTTGAACTGAAGCAATGCATGGCCTATGTAGGTGGCGTATTTAGTCTCATGATCCTTCTCTAGATCTTTTATTCTCTTTGCAGCGTCTTTTTTTATAACCTTTTCAAATCATCGCTGTCGGGACCAATTCGGAAGGTGTGCTCATTCTCACATATTTTTTTTGGGCTAAGGTATCCAGTCCGTTTGCTTTCATTCTGGTCTGGTTCAGAACCGTAAATGAACTCGTCTTGATCATATTGCATTCTGCAAGGCACAAGTGCATGTTGGAAATTCAATCTTAGTAGAAGTCAATAATAATAAATGAAGTTCGTGTTAGTACGAGAGCTAGACTTACAATGCAAATAGCATTACGAGCTGAACGTCGAGCCGCTTAAGGTTCATCATCAACCATATGTCCTCGAAAGTAACGAAAGCCGTATCTCGTTCACTTTTGAAAGCCGATGGTGGTATATTTACTTGGATTGCGTCGATCCCGACAGCAGCTACTCTCATGTACCAGTCATGAAGTCTTTTTATACCAGCCGGGAGCTTTTGGAGTTTTTTCCAACTCAGTAGAGGCCTGCCGGGTATATATGTATCAGGGACATTTTGATAGTCATCCCATGTTGGCTTCATGATCTCTATTGCTCGATTTACGCTCCTTCTGGCGACTTACTTTGCTCGGCTAAGTCCACGGTACGTGACTTGCGAGTCTACGCAATCCCTTCCAAAAATTTGGCAGTGCCAGCAGTTTTTTTCTTCATCTCGTAGAGGGAGACCAATTTGGAAATAGGAAATTTTATCTTCTTAGGTTTTTCTTGGATCTTCTTTGGTGGCGGCGGTGGTGTCCAAGGTGAAGCTTTGATGTCTTGAGGCGGTGGGGAAGAAGCAGGCTCATAGATTGGTGTAGTTGTTTGTGGTGGAGATCCTGCTGGTTTTGGTGTTGACGGTGGGGTTTATGAAGGATCGGTAGCAGGGGGTGATGGTGGGTTAGGAAGATACTTGGCAGAAGGGGATGGTGTTGGATCCTGTTGACGGTCGAGAGGTGCCGACTCTCGAGTTTTACGGCGGGGCTTCGAGGAAGGTGGTGGCTGGGTCAACTGGACATCTCTTCGAGGCCATAGGATGAAATTATTAATGGCCTGTCCGAGTGTCTCAATACCCTCGGGGCCAGATATTTCTAGGACATCATTCTCGTATCCAGGGACGACCGTTAACACTTCTACCCTGCAGTAGTCTTCTGGTATAGGAGCACGATGGTACTCACGTCCGGGGATCCCGAAGGCCGTGGCTACCTCCCTTGTACGTTGATGCTTCATACCATATCGTATGACCAATTTGCAAGGTGTCGGCCCAATAATATCATCCACATGGTAGTGGTGTGTGTTTCCCATAGACCCCACACTACTTGGAAAGGGAGGAGATTGAGCGGACTTGGCATGAATCATTTTCTGAGCTCCAGGCAAGGGTTGTGTTGGGACGAGCTGCATCTGTGGGCCTTGTGTGCTCATCTGCTGAACAGACATTGCACTAGCTAACTTCGCATCGGTAGGGGATCGGGATTTGTTAGAAAATCGACATCATACTTTTGAATTGTTCCTTAGCCTGTTCCTCAAAATATTGCTTCATGTCTTTCTTATATCGATCTCGTTTCTTATACATGCCCACCCACTCCTCACCAAATCCTTCTTTCGATCCCAACTTTAATGAGATGCCTCGTACACGTCCAGGATGCTCAGGGTTGCCCAGTCCGAGACTCAAGATGTCTCTCTCCATTTGTGGCTTTAATTTCCCTTCTTCAACCACCACTGCTAGTTCTAACATCTTATTAGCTGGGACTGTGATGTCTAAGGGACAATTCACACCGGTAGCAGTTTGTTTAGTTTCTCTACCTCTGAGCCAATTCGCTGCCCTCTCGCCAACTTCCTCTGATAGCACAGAAACGCCTTGTTTCTTTAGCTCCTCCTCCTCTGCCCACCATTTCAGAATTTGTAGCTTGTAACCATCGGTGCCAAGGTGATGGTGGTATTTGTTCCTCTTTGCTAGTTACAAGCGGCTTCACTCTTGGCTTTGAAAGATGGGTTGTTCTTACAAGCGCCTTGAATACTTCCCACTTGCCGGGGTGATCTTATACTTGCTCGTTGGGTCCAACCCATGCTTGAGAAATTTGGTATTCATCTCAGATCTATAGTTATGGAATGATTTACAATCTGCTTGAAAAAATAATCCTTCACAAGTTTGTCCGTTCCCGTAGAGAAAACAAACCTTTCTATAAACTTGTTCCATAGCTCTTTCCTTTTATTCGCATCCACATCCTTCCACCTAGGGATTGTGATGTCCAATTTATCCCTGACCAAAAAATCAATTGCATTTTGTATCTTGGCAGCCACCTCATCAGACACTAGAGGCTCTCCTTTTAGGCCGATGTTGGGAATTATATATGTCTTCTCTGGCTACTTGTTTGTTTCTCGGTCACCGTGTTTCCGGTCACTCTGTTTTCTTTTTCTTGATTTGGAAGTGGTTGTCTCAGTTGTTTTTGGTGCTTCGTTGTATGGCATGTCTTCTTCTTCCGCTAGAATCTCCCGCAGTTGAGACAAAACCTTCTGGCCGAAGGAATTCAAGAGTGTAAGGATCGGCGCGTATAATACTATGAAGTGAAGTATTCGTTTTCATGTACTAAGTATACCTCATCATTGGGATCATAATCTGGGTCAACACTTTTTTTTGGCGTTGTCTATCTATGCTAGGGCATGGATCACTTCGATTCTTGAGTCATCTTCCTCTTCTTCCAAAATGTCACCATGGAAATTATCTTCTTCTTGTCCTTCTTGCTCGGGGGGTGTGTGTCTTATTGGGTGACTCGCACGCTGATCATCTACCTGCTCTCTGGATTTTGGAGAAGTCATCTTCTCGCACACTTGCAATATAATAAGCATGTTTGAGTACATAAGGAAATAATATAACATTTCATAAACAATGCTAAGACATTTCATAAAAAATCCTAAGTCATATTAATAAATGAGTGAGGATATAATTTACAAGCTACCATGAGCGAGGATATAATTTACAAGACATATAATTCTTGTTAATAAATGCTAAGTCATTAACCATATAATTTATGAGACATATAATTCTTAGTCATTATATAGAGAGGAGCGAGGAGACAATCATATCTCATTATATAGAGTAAGTACTAGCACATACAATAATAAGTCATTGTATAAAGAGGAGCGAGGATACAATCATAAGTCATTAAATAGAATACTTGCACATATAATCATAAGTTATTAATAAATGCTAAGTACAATAAAGTCTAGCTCTCGTCCATTAGAGAGATATTTAATATTTATAATTAAGTCATTCACACTAAGTAAAAAATATGTAGTACAACTAAGTCATTCACACTAAGTCAGATACAGTAAGTCATTAAACACTAATTTACATACACAATTGCTATTTAATATTTAATACAATTAATATAGGCTCATTAATACAATTATTAATTGAAACAATTATTAATTGATACAATTAATATTTAATATTATTACAAAGTACTTAGCACATACAAAGTACTTACCACATACAATATATTACATTTACATAAGATCTTTAAAAATGCTAAGACATTAATTGAAACATAGTATCAATTGTTATAAGATATATATTACATTTACATTAAGCATATAATTTACTTGCCCATAGTAATCTTTGCTAGTAAATAATAACTGAAAAATAATACACATTTCCTAATTTACACATATGAAAAAAATATATAAGCAATATATTAAATTAAATTGGAACAAGTTTATTTAACTAATCAAATGTCTATATATATAGATGGAACAAGTTCATTTAACTAATGATATTAATAAAAGAAAAAAGAAAAAAACATGTGGCACCGGCCTGCCCGGCCAGCAAGGCCCAGTCAGGGCAAGCCGGCCCACACGGCCCATCCTCCCTGCCCTGCCCTGCCGCTAGGGCACCGGCCGGGGAGAGGGCGCGCCGCCGCCGCCGCGCCTGCTAGGCTGCAGACAAGGCCAGTAACGGTGCGCGACGGCCCACGCGAGACACGCATACAACGGCGCGCGACGGCCCCTCCTCCCTCTCCCTCTCCATTTCCTTCACATGCATGGCAACGCCGGCGGCCGCACCTGACTGACACAAGCGACGGCGGCGCCTCGTGCAGACACACGCCGCGAGTACAAACGGCGATGGTGGTGGCCGCGGCGGGACATACCATCAATTGACGGTTCCTCCGACCGGGTGGCGGTGCTCCGGTGTCAAGGTGATCTGGCGGCGGCGGCGCTCCGATCGGCGCGGGGTGGCGGGCGCTCCCGGCGGCGGCGGGGCTCCTCCGAGTGATTCCGGGTGGCGGCAGAGTCCGGCGACGAAGCAATCCACGAAGAGGGCGGCGCGATGGACTCCGAGCAGCGGTGAGGAGCTCCCGTGAGTCCCCGACGGCGCAGTGGCGGCGGCGGTGAGTAATTTTGGCGGCAGCGGCGTAAAATCGAAAAAACGCGCCCACCGGACTTGTGAAAATTTCAAGTCCGGTGGGCGGTATATGGGGGGGACTATTTACACTCGGGCGGTTGTCTTAGGCAACCGCCTGTAATGCGCGATTTGCTGCGGGCGGTTGGCTAAGACCACCGCCCGGTGAAAATTGTATTTCCACAGGCGGTTGGCTAAGTCCACCGCCATGCAAACTTTTCCTATTTTCTGTTTTCTCCTTAATATTTTTCTTTGTTTTTCACATTCTGTTATATATGTATAATATATATATGTACTAATTAGCATATTTCTTGTACTATATTTCTTTTAGACTATTTCCTTTTGGTTATTTTTGGTAGTTTATTTCTTGCAAAGGCATTTTTTGTAGGCTATTTCTTTAGACTATTTCTTATGGAATATTTCTTTTAGGTTATTTCTTTTAGGTTATTTCTTTTTTTATTTTTTTTTTTAGTTATTTCTTTTAGGTTATTTCTTGTAGGTTATTTACTTGAACACATACAATCATAAGCAAATGACTTAAATAAGTAGAAAAGGAATGCCAAGAAAGAGCAATACATATAAGTACAAATTATAACTGATAAATTGTGCTATGTTATTTTTTTTGTATGATACATAAAGTGTTATTTCTTTAGAATATTTCTTTTAGGATATAGAATATTTCTTTTTATACTGTAGACTTCAATAAGTAGAAAGAAAAGGACTTAAAGAAGTAGAAAGAAAAGGACTTAAAGAAATAGAAAGAAAAAAGACTTAAATAAGTTGAAGAGCAATAGCAAGAGAGACCAATTTATGAGTATAAATTATAAGCGATAAATTGTTACATATAACATTGACTAATATTTAACTAATATAAAATCTAGCTAGTCAGCTACTATTCTTCCTTCTCCATCGTGGCGCACCCATGGCAATGAATTCTTGGGAATATTACGTCCAACATTCCTTATATTTGAAGGATGATCTGTAAAGAGAGACATGTGCCCGAACTGGTTGAAGTCATCTAGGTCAATTACACCATCAACTCCAAAAGCTTGCTGCTTTCCAGGAAGAACTACATGTTTGGTCTTGTCAGTGTTTTTCTTCTCTTCCTTAGAAAGGATTTGTTCGGCATAGAACACCTGTGCAGCACGCATAGCAAGAATCCATGGATCATCCTTATAACCTACTTTACTTAGATCAAGAACTGTGGTAGAACTTTCTAAATTATATGGCCCACAAGCACCTGATATTGTCCTTAAAACCTCTGTCAGCTATGCTTGTACACCACATAATCTGGAATGTTCCGTCGGGTGAACCCCCGATAAACCACAATTCCTCTAGGATCGATACTTACAGAGACATCACTATATTACAACAGTTTTTATACAAAAATACTAGAGTAGCGGAAGACTTACAATAACTTAATTTACAAATCTTTTGTAAAACTTATACAAACCAGAGTATCATTATTACATAGCAGCGGAAGTATCATTACGAAACTTTATTACAAACCACAACAACGAAAATGCCCTACCCAAGGGGCACACAATCTATTCCTCATTAGATCCTTCCTCGACGACCGTCATGCAACAAGGGCCGTAGCACTCTTGTTCGCACCTGGTCCACCCCAAGGGGTTAAACAAACCCCAGTACAAAAAAGTACTCCACAAGACTTACCCGACCAAAAAATTAGGGAGAAGACTCGGGAATGCTTTGGCTAATAGGAATCAAGGTAAGGCTTTAGCAAGATCAAATGACACCTTTGCAAAAAAGAGACTAAGCCGGTCCTTACTTTACTATAACAATCACTTGTCAACCCTGTAACGGATTCAAAACTTTTCATCAACTTCTATCATTACTACGATGCTGTTGCAAGGATCAAGCCTCCCATATCGTGGAGCAACGACGATTCGAACCGCTTATATACCCAGCTGGGGCTTCCTAGCCACACGATGTATGCAGGATCCGACATCTTACATACATCAACTCAATGCTTGGATTTCTCTATACCAGACCGGGTCCTATGGCACCCGAGAGTACAGTACTCCACCTCCCTACGCCGTCTGTCCTTTGGTGGTGCGTTCGTAGGATGGGTACACGCTACTCCCGCCATCTTTCCACTCCCAATCCATGGTTGTCCGCTCTGGTCCTAGATAGTCCAAGTGAAGCTTACCGCCATTAGCATGCGACTAGTACTATCCAATAACCTCATGATCCAAGGGCCAAGGCAACGAACGGTGCTTAAACGACACAAGTGGACGACACTACACCAGGGCACTAGCCCATCCTGGTGCAAGTCACTCCACTGATGTCTTGATTTACTCATCATGTCCTTGTTGCATACCCTTGACCCGATCAAAGTGAAGGGTACCAACAAGAAACATCAGGTTTTATCACTTTCTCAAAAGGATATGTTATCACACCTTTAAAACATTTCATAAGGCCTATGCTATTAGCAGGGCTAAGCATATACTAGCATTTTCAAAATTAAAACAGGTATCCAGGGTATATATCAAGGTACGGTAAATACATCAAATTAGGATATCACACAACTCCTGTTACCTAATGCATCATATCATCAACATAAAATATAAAGCTTTTTGAAATACAAGGAAAGGTCTGAATGCATCCGGGGCTTGCCTTGGGGCTCGACGAAGTTAGGTTCAGTGATGACACTGCTGAGATCAGGACCAACCTCCTCACACCGATAATCTTCCTTAGAGACGGGAGTTGGATCAACCCTTTCTTCAGACAGCACAACTACACGATTGAGATGCATGATTATAATGCAGTAATAAAAGAAGCATGCGATAATGATGCAACGATAATTAGTCTATCTTGAGTACAACTTTTCTTCACGGTAAGGTTGCACTACAGAAGTATAGCTAGCGTCGACAACGACGGACTAACGATGCGCATTCAACATAAAATACCGAAAGTCATTAGGGTTAATGACCTAGGGCCATCACTCAATCCCAAAATCAAGCAACCCTAATAGTGATTAAGATTAATTACTAATTTATTAATCATTTTACAGTTGTTGAAAGCCACTAATTATCCTGCTAATTAGAGATTAATCAAACCCTAATTAATCAAGGGATTAATCAATTAAACATTAATTAATTAAGGTAATAATTAAGCATAATGCAAAAATAAGTCAAAACATGATCAAACTTCATAATTAAGATCATTATCATCTAATTAGCACACAAAACAAATTTCATGATTTTTGGATTTATATTTTAATTATTAAAAATCATGGAAGTGGCATTTATTAATTAAAAAAAGAGCAATTTATAGCACAAACAAAATTTATTGAAAAAGCAAAGTTAGCATTTTTCTGGTGCTATTTTTCATCTTTTTGTTATAATTTTATTTGGGTAGATAAAAATATAACAAAAATATGTGTGTGCTCCCCGTGCTATGCTCTACACGAAAAAATACTAACTTTGCTTTTCCAATAAATATTTTATGTTGATGATATGATGCATTAGGTAACAGGAGTTGTGTGATATCCTAATTTGATGCATTTACCGTACCTTGATATATACCCTAGATACCTGTTTTGATTTCGAAAATGCTAGTATATGCTTAGCCCTGCTAATAGCATAGGCCTTATAAAATGTTTTAAAGGTGTGATAACATATCCTTTTGAAAAAGTGATAAAACCTGATGTTTTTTGTTGGTACCCTTCACTTTGATCGGGTCAAGGGTATGCAATAAGGACATGATGAGTAAATCGAGACATCGGTGGAGTGACTTGCACCAGGATGGGCTAGTGCCCTGGTGTAGTGTCGTCCACTTGTGTCGTTTAAGCACCGTTCGTTGCCTTGGCCCTTGGATTATGAGGTTATTGGATAGTACTAGTCGCATGCTAATGGCGGTAAGCTTCACTTGGACTAACTAGGACCAGAGCGGACAACCGTGGACTGGGAGTGGAGAGATGGCGGGAGTAGCGTGTACCCATCCTACGAGCGCACCACCACCGACGACGACGGCGTAGGGAGGTGGAGTATTGTACTCTCGGGTGCCATAGGACCCGGTTTGGTATAGAGAAATTCAAGCGTTGAGTTGAGGTATGTAAGATGTTGGATCCTGCATACATCGTGTGGCTAGGAAGCCCCAGCTGGGTATATAAGCGGTTCGAATCGTCGTTGCTCCACGATATGGGAGGCTTGATCTTTGCACCAGCATCATAGTAATGATGGAAGTTGATAAAAAGTTTTGAATCCGTTACAGGGTTGACAAGTGATTGTTATAGTAAAGTAAGGACTGGCTTAGTCTCATTTTGCAAAGGTGTCATTTGATCTTGCTAAAGCCTTACCTTGATTCCTATTAGCCAAATTCCCGAAGTCTTCTCCCCAATTTTTGGTCGGGTAAGTCTTGCGGAGTACTTTTTGTACTCAGGGTTTGTTTAACCCCGTTGCAGGTGGACCATGCGAACAAGAGTGCTACGGCCCTTGTTGCATGACGGTCGTTGAGGAAGGATCTGATGAGGAATAGATTGTGTGGCCCGTGGGCAGGGCATTTTCGTCGTTGTGGTTTGTAATAAAGTTTCATAATGATACTTCCGCTGCTATGTAATAATGATACTCTAGTTTGTATAAGTTTTACAAAAGGTTTGTAAATTAAGTTATTGTAAGTTTTTCGCTACTCTGGTATTTTTGTATGAAAACTGTTGTAATACAGTGGTGTCTCTGTAAGTATCGATCCTGGAGGAATTGTGGTTTATCGGGGGTTCACCCGACGGAACATTCTAGGTTATGTGGTGTACAAGCATAGCTGACAGAGGTCTTAAGGACAATGTCAGGTGCTTGTGGGCCATATAATTTAGAAGGTTCGCCACAGAGACAAAATTAACTATGGTTAGCTCCTCAAAATTAAAAGTGAAATTCAATTCCCCACACTTAGCCACTTGAGCTAGGGTTTAGGGGTTTGAATTCCAAATTCAAATTTGATTCTTCCTTGCACCTCATTTGACTTGTAAAACAGGTGTGAGTCGGGGTTAGCCAAACACTTGCAAACATCAAGGTTGATTTTAATTGGTTGCTTTTATAAACAAAAGTAAAATTGTAAGTGAGGTTAAATGGCATACCCATACACATACGATATGAAGGAGCTCAAACAACCCTAGAATTGTAAACTCATTTTAATCCTTCACATTAGGGTTCTCTAATCATGAATGCTCATGCAATGATGATGATGACAAGGCAGGTTTAGGTTAACGTAACACCGGAGGTGTTACAAGAACTCTCAAGCCATAGTTGTCCACTGTGACATGTTTGTCAACCCATTGGCATCGAAATACAGGCGTCTTAAATAAATCATAGTCTAGTTCCCATATGTCCTCAACTAATCCAAAGTATGTAGCATTTTCATTTGAATCATCTATGGCCTCGCAACGAACACCACTGTTTTATGCCATGCTCTTTTTGTCCCTAGAAGTGGTACAAAACGTGAAGCCACTAATGTCATAGGTGTGCCATGATGTGACCTGGCGAGATGGTCTAGCTGCCAACCTCTTGATAGTTTGTTGCTCAATTGTTTCTCCATTTGAAATGTTCTGCTCCATTAGCCATATGGTGAATCGATGCTTGTGTTCTTTCGATACCCAATTCTCTGTTTGCCTAGGGTTATGATCGCTTAGCTCTGCTATGGGACCCAATGTCTGAATTTGTGGCACCAAATGCACGACAAGGTGTACCATTATATCGAAGAAAGATGGCGGGAAACACATCTCAAGCTGTGACACTGTCTCCACTGTGAATTCCTGAAGAGACTCTAACTGCTCGCGGTCAATTACCTTCTGTGATATCTTGTTAAAAAAGAAGCACAACCGTGTAATTGCCATCTTCAAGAACATCAGACTTATAGCCCTGATGGCAATTGGAAGGAAAGTTATCAGCATCACATGGCAATTATGTGAGTTGTAGTTGCTGAGTGTAAGGTCCTTCATTGACACAATGCTCTTAATGTTAGAGCAGAATCCAGCTGGAACTTTCAATTTCTTCAATCACACACACATCGCATGTTTCTCATCCGTGATCAGGTTGTAGCTTGCTGCCGGGATGTGGTACTTTCCATTATCTAGCAAAAAACCGGGTGAAGTTCAGGTTTTATCTTCAAATTGCCCAAGTCCTAACGTGAACTCAGTCCTTCCTTCGTCTTGCCCTTTATGTCTAGCAAGGTATCAATTATGCTTTCAAACACATTCTTTTGAATATGTATACCATCGACCGCGTGTCGTACATCAAACTCTTTCCAATATGGCAAATATTTGAAGAAAATTGACATCTTTTTAAATGTAGCCTCAGCTGTTGGCTTCACATCTTTCTTGCTTTTCCATCTTTTGTCTTCTTACCAAATACAAACTTGATGTTCTTAACTATCTCGTACACTCTGTGACCTTTACTATTTCCTGATGGAGCAGTGGACCTTAGTTCATCATGATTGTCAAAGTATCTATCCATCTTTTTCAAGCGGTACCTATGTCCTTTTGATAAGAAACGCCTATGTCCCATGTACACTATCTTGTTGGATGCACCGAGGGACACGTAAAAGGTTTCATCCAGGGCATACTACACAACCAACCTTACCCTTGAACTGTCCTGAAAATACAAAGAGAGCTGGGTAATCGTTGATCGTAACAAAAATAATTGCTCTAAGTGTGAATGACTCTTTTTGGTATTCGTCCAATATGTCAACACTTGTATCCCATAATATTCTCATTTCCTCCATTAATGGCTCCAAGAATACATCCATATCAACACCAGATTATGTAGGTCCAGAAATAAGAAAGGTTAGCAAAAGGTATTTGCACTTCTGCAACAAGTGTGGAGGAAGGTTGTAGATGGTGAGGATAACCGGCCACGTGCTATGCTTGTCTTTGCTTTCGTTTCAACAAAGGGATTTATTCCGTCGGTATATAGTACGAACCTAACATTTCTTGACTCCTTAGCAAATTTTGGGTGGTCATCATTGAATTTTTGCCATTGCTCCACATCAGCAGGATGTCGAAGCTTTCCATCTATTTTGTGCTTGTCAGAAGCATGCCAGGTCATAAGCTCTGCATTTTCAAGGTTTGTGAACAAACACCTCAGACGATCTACTACCGGAAGATACCACATCACCATAGCAGGAACCCTTCTCTGTGCATAATAGTCTTCTTCTTTATTTTCTTTACTGCAGGGTTTTGAACTCTGTTGGGTCTTCTTTTGGGCCTTCTTTCTCTTCTTCTCTTTAGAAACGGAAGCTGCATTCTCCTCTTGTAGATAGTCTTTTTTCGTCTTGCACCGACTTGCACCACAATTTGGACAGTTCTCTAAGTTTTTGTAATCACCTTGATATAGGATACATCGATTTCTATATGCGTAGATCTTCTGGACACCCATAGTAAGCGGACT
The DNA here is from genome assembly GCA_015844335.1 of Chrysopogon serrulatus. NCBI lineage: Eukaryota > Viridiplantae > Streptophyta > Magnoliopsida > Poales > Poaceae > Chrysopogon > Chrysopogon serrulatus. The sequence continues at coordinate 193,671 of JADLZL010000866.1, read as the reverse complement.
GATTAGCTTCATTGCATAGTACGTGTTAGCAGGCACTTTGTTCTCCTTTGGAAGCATATCTCCAAGAGTACTCAATAATACATCGAAGCTGGCATCTGACCATCCATACCTAGTGTGACAGAACCGTCCAATTTATATACGATCAAGCATGACTGCCTCTGTTAATCACGTTGACACGCACATGCCATCACGCATATAAACCCGGTAGTCTGTCGAGAGTCATGAAGGACCTCGGTAAATCAACTTTACAACTAGGATCGTACTCGATTAAGCAAATACATATCACATACTCAGAGTTCGCAGCAGAAAAGTTATTACAATAGGATAAAGAATAAGAAATGAAAGTTTAGTTTCAAATCGATTTACAATAAAGCATAGTTTAAAGATGATTACCAAATCAAAAGTTTGAATTGTACTGCTAGCTTAGGTGACATCCTCCAGTAAAGTAAAGATGAGAAGCTTTATACGGAGTAGCCTTTCATTTCAAAACACTTTACAATAAAATAAAATTTGGAATGATTACCAAATCAAGAACTTGAGTGATATTGCTAGTTTATGACATCCTCCGATGAAGTAAAGAGAAGAAACATTATATAGAGTAGCCGTGCCTATCGGCTTTTAGTTAACACCATCTGCAAACAAGTAATTCACCTGCAATAGGGTGGGATAGACCCTGAGTACTTAATTATACTCCATAAGACTTACCCGTCAGGGAGAAGAAATAAAAGACACCAAGGATCATGATAGGCCATATATGGAGTTTGATGGCTAGCATCATTTACAGAAAAGCATACTAATATAATCCTTACTTCAAGTTTTATTAGCAAGATTAATATTGAGCTACTTAGAACTACATTAGCACCTTACTATATCATGCCATATTAATCATAGCAACCATCACTTATAGTTGGGATACCAATCAGAATCCTTCCATCATCATCCAATGTTTCTTTTTCTTACTACGTCTCTGCGGTCAGGTATGAGTTTCTCACTATCCGGGAGAGACGGCGATTCGAATCGATTACACCAGCTGGGTAAAGCCCGTATCACACACTTCGCAAGCTAAACCAGGCTCGCTTGAGTTACTGTTTGCTCTATTCGAAAGATAGAATGGAATCCGGTTGCAAAGCTCATGGTACTGCGTCCTCATAAGTCATGCCCATTCAGCTCGTAGCCCGTAGTCATGCAGGGTCTTGGACCAGTACCCTACCACCGTCCAGTCGTCCCAGTAATGCATCAGCGGTTCAAAAACTACCTCGAATAAGCTAATCAGCTTCACCGTCGAAACGAGTTATTCGGCGGTTATGTGAAGGTACGTTCAATCTCACACCTAGATCCAGAATACGGCTCGGTCCTTAATCGACACAAACGGAACTAGCACGACCAGGCAACCCTGTCGGCTTCCACCAGAACATAGCCCATGTTCCGTCCGATCTCCAATTATTTCCATTATCATGATTCAGGATAGCATATATATCCCGTAGTGAATAAGTAACCATCCTATATCTCGCGAGTGACAGGAAATCACCCGACTTCTACTATTCTAAGCATGGCTAAGCATTTAAGGAAAACGTCCTGCACATACTAGTGGGATAGTATCTGGAAATAGCTGTATATCAAGGTAATCATGCAGCAACAGTTTCAACCAACTCCTATTTACTTAATGCACATTACACTAGACTTAAGGTGTAGTAAAGCATTTATAAAATTGAGAGAGTGGGTCATGCTCTAGGGCTTGCCTGTGTTGCAGAGAAGGTTAGTTTCCATCGAGAGATCCGGTTAGACTTGGCATCAACATCTTCGGTAGATACATCTCCGCTGGACCGGATCATCCCGAACCTTCTTTAAAACTTGACCATCGCGATTCTTCTTACTCACGTGCGCTACACGTAATGAAATGATGCATGCTCAATGCGATGCGTGACATGATGTATAATGAGATGATTTACTTAGATAACAATAAAGGAAAGCTACATAAGGTTCCATGTGTGCAATTCTCTTTCTCTGATGACAACACTATATTATCAAGTTTGCTTAAAGAAGGATAAATGTCACTTGCTTTTAACTTCTATACAGAGTAGGTGCATATCTCCTCTCTGAAGAAGTTACCACAAAACTTGCAAGCAACCACATATTAGCTACTATAGGTCTATCATAATTATTATCACAAATGAATCAAGTTGCCGAGGACCATTTGGGTTTCATGATCCAGGGCCTACAATCAATCCAAACGTCACACCAATCACATGTCTAATCCTTTCCAAGAGCTATAGCAAAGAAGCATCAAGATCATTACTCAATTACTTAGTGAAACATTATTAGTTTAAGTTGGGTAGTACTTAATTAGATTCTAGAAGCTTTAGTCATGACAAGCTTTAACAATGAAGTTATTACTAAAATCCTTAAGCACATAATGGTCACGGGTTCAAGCAATCAATCCAGCATATAAAAGCACAACAGGACAGCAGCAAAGCTTCAATTGGTTTTAACCATAACTAGAGATCTAGATACCCAGTAGGGGTGTTCTTAGACTTTTTGAAAATCTTATAAAGTTGTTTACAACTTTATTATTGTCATCTCAGATTGATTAAATCATTACTTAGGTTAAACAGATCAGAGAATCAAATCTGTCCAGGATTGGACAGATTCTGTCCCTGAGTTTAACATAGTCATAACCAGGGCTATAGACCACCAAAAATAGTGATCTAAGACATTCTAGAAAGCTTATGAAAAACACTACAACTCTCTAGTTATCACTAGAAGGTGATTCTATGGTTAACAAGGCTAAACAACATAAAGAAGGCATCTCTGTCCAGATTTAGATAAAACCTAGCCTTCTTCTTTAAACAGCCATAACAAGAGTTTTAGACCACCAATAGTAGTGATCTTTAACATTTTAGAAAGATTATAAAAAGTACTAAAATCTTCTATTAACACCAAGATGTGATTCGCAAGCTAAATAAGCCAAAAAGGTGCTACATTGCAGCACTATCCATAACACACATAAAACCTGATAGTGAACTTAGAAAATCTATAACTCTTTAGATCTCTTGTCCTAAAATTATGAAGTTTTAGGACAAACAAGCTGAGTGAGTGAGCTACAACTTTTGTATAGAACATACTTGCAGAAAACATCATTGCCCTTACGAAGTTATCACCACAACAGACACTGCTCTTGCAGTCACTTTCAGCATATAAGCAAAACAAGTTCCCTTCTTGATTTCTATCCAAAAGCACACATGTATGAGCTATTTAAATAGCTCCAACCACTATTACATAATCATACAATACCTAGCTCAGATAAAAACATAGCAAAGCATCACAAGAACCATGTATTTACTAATTATCTACTCAAGCAAGTCATTAACTTATATATAAAGGCTATAATTATTATTTTTAGGTGGCATTTCAAACTACTAGTTTGGACTTGATATTTTTAATAGGTGAAAGGTGATATTAAATCATGATTAATGTAGAAGTATCACATGCTCAAGTCTTGTAAATTAATTACTATGAAAAAAAAGACAAATGTTAATTACCGACATGCATGTGAAAGCAAATTAAATGCAAAACTCAACATTTTCTACAACATATGACCATGTTAAGTGTCCTTGGGTTATTACAACATCATACCAGGGCAAAGGAACAACAATTTCTATTTTTGCATTTTTATTTTAATTATAAATTAATTAAATCTACGCACTAGGCTTTAAACAATATATCTAAATAACTCAGTAATATATGCTTCATAATTCATGAAATTTTAATCATAGCACAAGAATCACGTAAATAGCCTACCATAAAATTTTCACACCAATTGGAGCAAGAAACAAGCATTTATGAAATTAACAAGAGCATACCTTACTTAATAAAGATCAAGTTTTACCATAAAAACTTTCTACTAAAACATGTCATATTATGACTCCACTACATAGACCTACTCATAAGGATTCCAAAATATCCTCATTTACTATTTTATGATTTTTCTACTATTTACTATGAATTTTCAAAGTTTCAGCTGGAATTAGCATAAGAGAGAAAAGAAAAGGTAAAATCATACTGTGTGCACTATTCACCTGAGTCTATGGCTATGCAGAAAGGCCCCTAGAAGAGTTTCTATTCTAACACATCCCTGGTCGCGAATGGAGCAGAGCAGCGCCGAGGAAAACTCGTTTTTTTTCGGCCGGTTGATGCTCGTTGGTGGCAAGGGAGAGGTGCCGGAGCATGGAGGTGCTCGTGCGCACTCGTTGGCGGCCGCAGCTTGTCGTGTGAGGGCCCGAGACGTCTTGGCCGTGGCGGAGGTGAAGCTCGACGGCCATGGCGGCTCGCCGGGGCGGAAAGCGGCGGCGCGGGTGATTCCGGCCGATAGAGATGGCATGAGTAGGTCAGGGAGAAGCGCAAGGATGGGACAGCTCTCGTGGTAAGAGGAATTGGATGACGGAGGGGTAGAGGCCGTGAATTTCTCCATCGAACAGAGACGGCCGGCGGTGAGCTGAGAAAAAGAAGAAGGCAGACGGCGGCCGGCTTGTGGTGTTTATAGGGCATGGGTAGCTCGACGAGTTGGCCAGCGGCTTCGCGAATTTGTCCACGCAGCTGAAGACGTGGACGGCCGCGCGGAAATGGCGGGAGACACGGCGGCGTCGGTGAACAGAGAAGGAAGAAGAGAAAAGGTGTTTGGCCGGGTTACTGTAGCAGTCTGAAACAGCTAAGTTCGTCTCTCGATTCCTCTCGATTCAAGAGGCAAAAATGGAAACCAACTTCACCGTGGTGATCTCCTATTGGTTCTCTTGAACTTTGTTTAAAGGAGTAAAGTCTAATTCAGAACAGATTATAAACTACAAGGACTAAACATTGTTAAAATGAAACTGAAACTCAGTTTCAGTAACTGAATTTTTCAATTCAATTAAGGGCTTTAGTTAGGATTTGCAAAACAGCACTTTAGCACTTTAAGTGGATTAATTAGGAACTAAATCCTGGTCAAGCAAATCAATCAATGGCACCACTGTATAGTACAAACATTATACCACTTCATGGAACAAGAATTGCACAATTCTTACTAAAGAGAATTAATTTAATTAAGTCCCCAAGGATGAACTTGATATTACGAAATCAGGGACAGCCAAAAGGCTAAGTACTGAAATTAACACTAAATTCAATCTTTGGACTATTAATTAATGATTAACCAACATCAAACAACGCAACCCATTCCACAGTTGTATAGCACAAACATGATACTAATTCATGGAACCAAAGTGGTACAAATTTTATCTATGAAAATTAATTTGGTAAATTCTCCAAAATTGCATTTGTTAACTGTTTTTAGACAAAAAAATATTTGAAGTTATTTCAAAACATATTGAATTCAAATTTTATGCCACCTTTTGAGCAAGATAAAATGAGTTTTGGCCCTAGACCTTTAAATAAAGTTTATAGCACATATTTTATACTACAACTTTCATTTAAGGCTTAACTCCAAAAAGTGAATAATTCATATACTTATTCTTTGGCCATTTAGCATCATGATAAAAGTAAATATAACATTGTCATCACCTATAAACATACTTTGGCAAAAAGTTTAACACAAACCCTCCCTCATATCTTATTCTAAAACATTCCAAGCCACTTTTAGGATTATTTATCAAACATGTACATTGCACACATAGACCTTGCACTATCATATGCTTATGATATTATGCATAATGATACTTATGCTTTATGAAATGAAATGCAAAACATGATTAATACCTAGGGTGTTATACCTAGCTTTCGACATCAACAACTTAAGCACAGCACCGTAATATCGTAAACTCTTTGGTACAACCCTTACTCTCATCGTATAATAGCTCATTCCGCCGCCTTCTCATTCCTTTGCCTTCTCTAAGGCCTCCATACCTTTCATGAAGAATATTGATGGATCCGTATGATGACGCAATAGTGCGACCATGAATTACAAAGTCTTTATCCTCCACTTGAGTTCTATTGTCGCCGGTTCCTCCAACATTTGCATCATCATGAACATCAGGCACAACATGTTCACTCTGCTGGGGACAAGGGTGTTGTGTCTCGTGTACGAACTGGCATGCGTTGTCAACAAGCATATCTGGGCCATTGGCGCCGAGGTTGGAAGGGTTTTTAGTTGTATACGCAGAGCTACCCTCTCCATGCTTTGTCCAAATCAAGTAATCATTTATAAATCCTCGGCAAATCAGATGAGCCATGATTAGATTTGGGTCTTCAAAAACAACAAGATTTCTACAAATATGCAAGGACAACATATGTGCTTCGTCCGTGTTCTCAAAAGCATAGTTTTTGGCGAAGATCGATAAACCTACGGACCTCGGTATGTATGATGGATCTACTACGTCTAAGTTATATATCCGTAATGCTCTGTCCATTGTTACCTATTAAAAAGTTTAATAGATTCATATATTGTAATACTAAAAAGGTGACATGAATGCATTGTGATATTAATTAACTAACCTTTGAATGATCAAGTACATTCCTTCAAAGGAATACAGATGAAAAGGACTCATCGCTTGTATATTTCTCAAATAATACACGTCCGGGCTAAATCACATATAGTTAAAAGAACTAGTTAAATAAATATGCCTCTCAATAATTACTAAAGCAAGACTAATTAATGAAACCTTAATTAAAAAATCACCAATACTTAATTAAACAAAACATAACAAAATAATTATAGCATCAATATCTAGAAAACTAAAACAAGATTAATTAATAAAACCCTAATTAAAGAAAAAAAACTAAATAATTAAAGAAGAGTAAATAATTAAAGTATCAATTTATTAGATGAAACCCTAAAAACTAAAGGAAGACTAATTAATGAAACCCTAATTCAAGCCTCACCGCTACTTAATTTAACAAAACATAACTACATAATTAAATAAAAACTAATTTCAAGCATCAATATAACACATAAACTAATAATGAAATAAGAGTAAACATAACTAAATAAACTAAACATAATAATTTAAAGCATCTATTTATTAGATAAAACCCTAAAAACTAAAGCAAGACTAATTAATGAAACCCTAATTAAAGCTTAACCACTAAAAAACATCACTATTAGCTAATTAAACTAAACATAACTAAATAATTAAATAAGAGTAACTAATAAAACTCTAAAAGATAAACTCTAGATAAAACAAGTGAAACCCTAGATAAATAGTGCCTAGAATTATTAAAAAAAACTAGCTACTCTTCTCTCTCACTAGAGGTGAAACCCTAGATCTCAAAAGTGGCTAGAATTGAGCAAGAATGGTTGAAATTGGGCAAGAAATACATAAACTAACCTTTCTTAGCAACCTCCTCCGAATAAATCAAGATCAAAACCTCCCCCCTTGTATTTGGTCAAATCTGGACCTCCAAAGCTCCTCCCATGGAAGAAGGTACCAGCTACAATTCTGGTGGTTCTGGTGGAGAGGAAGGAGGGGTATATATAGGAGGAGTTTACCACAGGCGGTTGACATAAGAAAACCGCATGTGAAAATGGTGTCATTTTTCACAGGCTGTTTTCTTAGAGAACCGCCTGTGAAAATATACATTATCACTGGCGGTTCCTTAAGTGAACCGCCAGTGTAAATGACACCATTTACACTGGCGATTCACTTAAGAAACCGCCAGTGCTATTCTTTTTCCACAGGCGGCTCTAAAGCTGGGACCCGCGTACCGATTTTCAGTGGCGTCTCTCAACTGAAACCGCCTGTATAAATAAATTCACACCGTCGGCACAAATGCTCTGTGTACTAGTGTCTAGCTCTCGCTATTCGTCTTCTTCCTGATTCCCAAAGCGCGTGCGTTGCACACTCGCAGAACTTGCTACAGAGCATGCTTGCAGTACACCTCACCGGCAGCTCCTGCCACTTCTCTTTGGTGCCTTTACTTGGCCATGTCAAGCAAGACGAGATAGGCAGCAACGTCTCGTGGAAATTCTCACGCCACACATATATTATTGGGAGGATGCATCTCTCTTCCCATCTCTCTTCCTTCCTTCAATCAGCAATTTCTTATCAGCATTCTACAGTCTTTAGCCCCGTCGTCAAGTCGCTTAGCCACTGCGCTCTGCAAAATTATGCAGCCCTGACCACACGTCGAGCTGACTTCAAACCAGGAACACTGTAGCACCACGGAAACACTGTTCATCCAAGGAGCACGCTTCTGCCAGCAGCATATTTATTACACTTAATCAAGCTAATTAGCCACCGACTTACGACGCGTCGCTGTCATGCATTAATTCACCTGCAGAAGCACAGCCGAGATCTCTTTGGGCGGACTGCCGGCATCTCTAGCTATTGCAGCTGTCTAGCTTCCCTACTCCCTTTCTATCCTTCGTCCACGCAGCACGCCTCCAACCCCTTTCTCCATCTCCACCAAAGGGTCAGTGATGATGTAGCAACCAACCAACCGATGATCACTGATCAAACAGCGTGGCACGGACCGGCGCAAGACCGCCAAGTCCACGCTACTTCAGTGATTCAGTCTCCCAAGTCTCCCAGGCTCCCAGTGTCCCACCTCCATGTCAGTCCGTTGTCCGTGTTCACCTCCGGCCGGCCCACCACCACCAACCAGCCTTGCTCGAAACCCGGTCATGACGTCAAGCAGTCCACGGACCTATAATAAGTCACAACTCACAAGAAACCAAACGCGTGCCAAGTTGGAGCTAACAAAACAGCCAGATGAGCGTGAACCCACCTCGTCTTCTCACCACCACCATGGCTGCTCACCTACCAGTACCGCGTCTCCCCGTCCTCCTCTTCGTCTTCCTCGCCGTCCATGTCCATGTCCCATCCTCCCATGCCGTCCCTCCGCTCCCGACCACCTATGAAGGTTCGATTTGCTCGGAGTCGTTCTTCTGCGGCGGCGTCAATATCAGCTATCCCTTCTACCTCGCCGACGCTACCGGAGAGACCACCGATCACACAGCCTACTACTCCTGCGGCTACACCGACCTGAAGATTTCCTGCCATGGCGAGGGGCCGACCGGGACCCCGATCATCACTCTCGGCGGCCACGACTACACCGTCGCGAACATCTCCTACGACAACTACACCATCACTCTGGCAGACAGCGACGTGCTCGCCGCCGGCGGCAGCTGCCCTGCAGTCCGCCACAACGTCAGCTTCGATGAGGTGTGGCTGCACAACAGCAGCAGCACCATCCACAACCTCACCTTCTTCTTCGGCTGCGACATTGAGCCGTTTCGATTTGACGAATACAAAATCAGATGCCCGGGGTTCAAGAGTCCGTCAGATGCTGGCGCAGGAGACTCCTTCGTGGTCATGACTGATGATCCTGGCAGCAGGTATCTGGAGCAAGAATTGGCAATGAAATGCAACATGACTGTCGCTGCGCCAGTGACAGGCGATACAGCAAGTATCCAGAGCGGATTCGGAGAGATGCTTAAGCGTGGGTTCGAGTTGGAATGGAGCCGTATCACAGCGGATGGGTGCCACATGTGCGAGGAGTCGTACGGGCAATGCTCCTATGGCCAGAACAGGGAATTCCTGGGCTGCTTGTGCCGGAACGGGAAGGTGGGCAACCCGGACTGCGAACACATCGTCCGTGCGAGCACCGCAACTGCATCAAGTAAGTAGTAAGCCGAAGCCCTTTAACCTACTGAAAGATTTATCCCGTCTAAAAAATTAAATCTGCTCCGTCTGCACAGCCGACTATTTCACTCGGACTGATTTGCCAGGTTTTCGTAATCTGAGGTCGCTTCTACTAGGGCGTTTGGCGCGGAGGCTTTGTTAGCGCCCTGTTTGTGTGTTTGCTTCTTCTCGGTGTGTTTTCTTTTGGGCTGAGTTTTCGCGGTAACTACCAATTACGGCTTCGGTTTGTTGTTACTTTCAGTCTCTAGCGATGACTAGTCACCGTGTTAGAACATTTTGCAGCACGGTGCGAGAAATGACATGCCATAGGTGCATTTTTTTTTTTCCTACTTCGGGTTTGGCGTATCTTGACTTCGTACTGGAGTTTAATTCATTTCCGATAGAACTTTCTGTCACCACGAAAATTAGCCCAGCAGATACGTTTTTGAGCCAAGACGCGAGGTTTCATGACATGTTGGATACTACAGTACTATTTTACGTTTCAAACTAAGATTTTAAATTTCTGGCTATAGCTGTCGCTATCTCCCGCTATAGCTGTTTGAGAAGGATTTAGCTAAGTTTTTTTATATACAAGTTAACTCTTAGCTGCCGTTATAGCCCGATATAGCTGGCTATAGTCTATTTTGGAACGGAGAAAGCTAAATACCTTATCCGGCGATTTAAAACATTGGTTCAAACCAAACCTTTTCGTACGTGGGCTGCCTCTGGTTGTGCTGACCAAACATCTTCCAATCCCACTAAGCTTCACAAAAACAGAATCCCCAGCCAGCTTCAAGCAACAGACACAACACAAACCGCTCGGGAGTTGAGCCACCAGCTTTACCCATAGGCCATGGTGGGTCTCCTGCAGCTATGTCAACGTCGTCTACCGCTGCCGTTCGTCCTTGCCGTCTTGGTTGCCGCTTCCCGTGGCGACGATTACTTCTCCTCTATATGCAAGCTGCAACCATACAGATGCGGCAAAGTGAACATCAGCTACCCGTTCTATCTTTCCGATGAGACGGCAGATGTCCTGGGCAACAGCAACTCCACCTGCGGCTACCCCGGGCTGGCCATCAACTGCGTCGATGACGAGTATCCCATCCTGCAACTAGGGGGCAGCGGCCCAGAGTATGTTAAACATTATGGACCGTCCAGCAGTAGATCAGGTGGTAGCAATATGTTTGCAATGAAGTAATCAACAAGTCCTAGTACAGGTAACTAGTAGATCGGGAATGGAGAGGGTGCTAGGGTTTCGTTACCGAGGTCCAAGGGAGCAGCGGTTGCGATAAGCGATAGCGGCCTTGGGAGGTGGTCCCGTCGTTCGTCATGGTCGTCGGCGCAGAGGCGTCGGGAACGGCGACCTGGGGAGGAGACGGCGGTGTAGGAGTCCGGCGGTGATGTCGAAGGCGGACGTGGTCCAGATCGGCGACGGGGAACGGCGGCGGTGGAACTTCCCGTCGCTGGCTGCGCCTCTCTCTAGATCGGGATTAGGGTTTGTCGGTGGGGAATGCAGCTCGCGGTGAACCTTGTACTGAGAGCCTCCGGCCCCCACCTCTATTTATATTGCGCAGTGCGACGGGGGTCCACTAGCCATAAATGGGCTAGGCGCCCCCCGATCAGGGCGCGAGGTCAAGGCCCATGGCCGTTGGGCCATATACTAGAGAGATCAACCTAACAATCTCCCCCTTGATCTCACCATTAACATTTACTTTACTTTACTCTTTTCTCATTTCATCACAGATTGACGCAAAGAGTATGCTTCATCGTCACGGTCTATCGCCGATAGATTTGACAGCCACAATGCACGTCTCTGTTCTGAAATAGATTCATTCACTTGGGCCCTTGAGTCTAGGAATCATAGGCTTTCCATTAACCCCATGCCGGCTACATGTTTCCTAAACACGTTGGGTGGTAAGCCTTTCATTAGCGGATCCGCGAGCATTCTATCAGTACTTATATGCTCGAGACTTATTGTTTGATCCTGGACTTTATCCTTCACAACATAATACTTTATGTCAATGTGTTTGGCAGCACCACTTGACCTATTGTTGTGAGCATACTATACTGCCGGATTATTATCGCAGTACAACTTTAATGGTCTGTAGATGTCGTCAACCACCATTAAATCGGGCATGAATTTCTTCAGCCAATTCACTTGCCCCGTTGCCTCATAACATGCTACAAACTCCGCATACATTATGGACGATGTAGTGACGATTTATTTGGAGTTTTTCCACGATATTGCTCCCCCAGCAAGGGTGAACACATATCCTGATATGGACTTTCTATCATCTCCTGCATAATCAGAATCGAAGTACCCTATTATATGCAGGGAATATGACTTTCTATACGTTAACATGAGGCCTTTTGTACCTTGCAAATAACGCAAAGACTTTCTTTACCAATTTCCAGTGTTCTAGTCCCGGTTTGCTTTGAAATCGCCAAGTAACCCGGTGACAAATGCTAAGTCGTATGAAAAGTGCACACTTGTGCATACCGTAAGCTTCCGACAGCTGAAGCATATGGTACCGCTTTCATTTGATCAATTTCATATTGATTTCTGGGGCACTAAAAATCTCCATATCTATCGCCCTTGACCATAGGTGCAGGTGAAGGCTTACACGCATGCATACTATATCTCTTGAGAACCTTTTCCAAGTATGCCTTTTGCGATAATCCTAAAACCCCCTTTGTTCTATCTCGGTGAATCTTAATTCCTAGAACAAACGATGCTCCACCGAGATCTTCCATATCAAATTTAGAGGACAAGAAATCTTTAGTCTTCTTTAGTAGACCGACATCACTACTTCGCAAGTAAGATATTATCCACATACAAGATTAGGAAAATAAATTTCCCGTTCTTGAACTTGGTATACACACGTTGTCCTCAACATTTTTAATAAACCCAAACTTCTTTATAGTGCCATTAAACTTCAAATACCATTGTCTGGACGCTTGTTTTAGCCCATAAATGGACTTCTTTAATCGGCATCCCATCTGTTCTTTTCCTTCCACGACAAAATCTTTCGGTTGTGCCATGTAAATGTTCTCCTCTAACTCACCGTTGAGGAAAGCCGTCTTCACATCCATCGATGCAACTCTAAATCATAATGCGCCACTAGAGCCATTATGATTCTGAAGGAATCCTTACAAGAGACTGGAGAAAAGGTCTCATTGTAGTCAATCCCTTCCCTTTGCGTAAAGCCTTTTGCCTTAAGTCACGCTTTGTATCTTTCTATATTCCCTTGGGAGTCATATTTCGTCTTGTAGATCCATTTGCAACCTACTGTTTTGGCTCCTTTAGGAATAGTCTCCAAGTCCCAAACTTTATTGGTACTCATTGACCTCATCTTATCTTCCATGGCCTCAAGCCACTTGGATGAGCGTTCGCTTCTCATGACTTGTTCAAATGAGGTGGGATCATCCTTCATTTGAAAGTCTTCTGTATTATATAATTCATAATCCTCAGGGATAGCTGATCTTTTAACTCTTTGAGACCTTCTCGGTCCATTATCAGATGGTTTCTGCTCTATCGGGCTAGTTGTTGTTCCTCCGCATACGCAACATCAGTTTCCATGGGTTCCTGAAGAACGGGTTCCTCATTTTCACTTGGTGCTACCACGGGAGAATCAACAACAGGGGCTATCACTACAGTATCTTACACTATTAGTGCAACAGGAACAGGTAGCGAGAAAAACGGTTCATGAACTATCGGAGTGGGTACAAATACCCGCTTCTCCTCAAGATCAATCTTTTGCGTTGCCTTGCTCCCCCTGATCAGCTCATCCTCTAAGAACACAGCATGTCTCGTTTCCACAAACTTTGTGTATCTATCTGAGCAGTAGAAATGAAAACCTTTTGACTTTTTAGGGTAACCAATGAAATGGCAACTTACTGTTTTAGGATCCAGCTTCCCAATATTTGGGTTAAACACTTTGGCCTCAGCAGGGCACCCCACACACGCAAGTGACTTAGTGAGGGTACTCTTCCTATCCACAACTCATATGGTGTTTTAGGCATCGACCCTCTTGGTACTCTGTTTAGAATGTGAATGACGGTTTTTAACTCCTCCATCCGTAAACTCAGTGGCAGAGTTGAATAACTCATCATGCTACGCACCATATCCATCAGGGTACGGTTACGCCTTTCAGCCACTCCATTTTGCTAAGGCTCCCCCGGTGTAGAGTATTGGGCAACTATGCCATTTTTCTACAAGAACCTTGCAAAGGGACCAGGAATTTAGCCATATGGGGTATGTCGCCCATAATACTCTCCACCACGATCTGATCGGACAATTTTAATCTTTAAGTTGTGTTGGTTTTCAACTTCAGCCTTAAAGATCTTGAATTTATCCAATGCTTTCGATCTTTCTTTAATTAGATAAATGTAGCCATAACAAGAGTAATCGTCTATGAATGTTATAAACGAGTCATAACCATCTACACTTTTCACAGAAAACAGCCCACATATATCAGTGTGGATTATCTCTAAGATTCCTGTGCTTCGTTTGGCACCTTTCTTGATTTGCTTTACATATTTTCCTTTAATACAATCTATACATTGCTCTAAGTCTGAGAACTCTAATGGAGGAAGAATCTCATTCTTTACTAATCTTTCTATTCTCCCCCTCGAAATATGGCCTAAACGACAGTGCCATAATTTCGATGATGCATTTTGAGTTCTCTTTCGCTTTCTATATATGTTGTTCGACATGGAAACATGCTCATTCACATTTACATCACTGACAGCATTCACATTATCATAGAGAGATAGCAAATAAAGATCTTCTTGCTCAAAGGCAAGACCAACACATTCATTATTATAGAGTATTTCACACTTGCCATCTCTAAAATGGCAACCATAACTATCTTTATCCAAATGTGAAACACTAATCAAGTTTCTATGCAATGAAGAAACAAATAAAACATCTCTAAGCAATAAAGTAAAGCCATCAGGAAGCTGTAGTGGAAGATCGCCAACAGCTTCAACATCAGCTCGAACTCTATTGGCGACTCTCACCCATCTCTCTTCTTCCCATGGTCCTTGTCGAACAGAATCCCTGTAAATAATTAGCAACATGAACAGTTGCACCAGAGTCAATCCACCAAGTAGATTTATCATACTCAGTATATATAAAGTTTCATTTACAAATATATAACGTTCTCACCTCTATTTGCCATGATCATCTTAAGAAAGTCGGGGCAATCCCGCTTGTAATGCCCCTTCTTCAAACAAGTACTTGCAATCGATCGGGATCTACCCTCTGTTCTTTGTGGGTGAACTTTTGCTTTGGTCCGAACTGCATTGGCTTCTTGCCTTGTGCCTTTGAGGAGCTAGGATGGCCATTGCCTTTCTTATCCTTCACATAGTTAATGGAACCACCATGTGAAGCCTTGATCTTGTCCTCCTCTTGGACACACATAGCAATCGGCTTCTCCAATGTCCATTCCTCGGGATTACCATTGTAATTGACCTCAAAGGTCTCAAACTCCTTTGGCAAGGAAATAAAAATCAGATGGATAAGAAATTTCTCCGAGATAGCTAAATCTTTATCCATTGGTTTAAGTTTCGATGCCAAAGTGTTCATCTTCAAGATGTGGTCTCTAACACCACCACCAGTGTACTATGCAGTTATGAGCTGCTTGATCACCTGAGTAGCATACTCCCTCCATATCATATTTAGAAGACGTTTAGGACATGATTATGTTTACCAAGGAGTGATTAATTAGTGGTATTTTTCCATGTCTACCCCTATTAAATAGAAATGCAGTTGTCATCTGTTCAAAAGTCATTCTTAGTCGAATCGGTTAGATGGCCACGTGTGGAGCGGTTCGTGCGAGTTCGAAACCCGAGAGCGACACAATTTTTTGCTTGCGCGAATTTTACCGCCACGAGATATGGAAAGCCGTGGCGACGGGCGGCGGCTTGCGACGCGCGATAAATGTCGAGGCGAATTTTACTGGCCGCGAGATATGGAATCCTGTGGCGACGGGCGGCTCGCTCGCTTGGCGGAGCGCGTGCAGCCAGAGGGTAATCGCGTCCAAAAACTTTCCTCCATGCCGCGAACGCCATCTATTCCCGCAAACGCGTGCGGTGCCGAACGTCCTCTAATTAAGATACGGAGGGAGTATGTCTTTGAGGAGCCAGTAAACTGACTCTTCAACCTTTCCGTAATCTCGGTGGACCGTGTCACAATCTGGGATTGAGTTCGGGATAGCGGGATCGACCATATTTTTAACAACAGCACATAGCTTCTTGTTGGTCTTTTCCCACTTAACCCACTCAATATCATGTTTCATCTTTTCAGGAGCAAAGTCCCTCTGTCTCTTTTTCCAATCGGATTCACTTTCATTTTGCCGCCTCACAAGCTCCTTGAGCTCTGTGGGACGAGACTCATTCAGTATCCAATCTACCTCAGCCATTACAAGGGCCAGTTCAACTTTCTTTCGCCACTCAGTGTGGTTATCCCCTTCAAGAATCGGGATATCTTTAAACATGTTCATCAAAATGGATCCTAAAAATCATAATTCAAAATAGAGTGAGAACCATGTAAAATATAGTAAATGAATTGCTTTTATACATTATAACTAAATCACCGTTGGGCAGAAATAGAAATAATGCATAAACCATGAATGGGACAATAATAATATTGCTATTTATCAATGTTGGTCGGAAAAATAACAACATTATAATCACTGAAATGATAACCATTTTTCAAAATTCAATTCTCCCGTTGGTTCGAATTTAACATTGAAAATAACAACATTAATACGCAGCGGAAACGTTAAATTATCAATAAAGCATAATATTCAGAAGTAGTTCATGTATCATATATATTCTCTGTAACTTGTAACACGTTGGTGTAGAAAATCACAGAAAATTCAAAACAATTTGCAATGATATCCACCAAAAAACTTCTGAAAATTAAATGAAAATCAATTTTCTTTACTTTAGCCCGAAGGCCTTTTCAGTCTTGCTGCCCAGAGCGGCTTGCGCCCAAGCAAGGTCTTGCAGCCAGCGCAGCCCAATTGGCCCATGTCGGCCTATCCCGCTCCCTCCCCCGCGCCCAGGCCGCAACGTGGGCCTGGGCCGAGAAAGCGGCTACGGGCCAAGTGACCCCGCCGGCCTGCTTTGCCCTGAACCGATCTCGACCGTCCAGACAGATCCGACGGCCGATCTGATTTTTCGGAGGAACAAAACCGGCTGCTCCAGCCGATTCACCCCAAACCATAGCCATTTTGCTTTGCCCTTTCTCTCTCCAGCGGCCCGCCCCACAGTTGCCGGAGTGTCTTTCTTTTTCTCTCCCTCTCCTCTTGCCGATCTCAAGGAGTCCAGCAACCGGAATCCCGGCTGCCGTCCCTTGCCGGAGAAGACGAGGGTGGTGGCGCCGCCCGTCTGACCTTCGCCCGGCGCGTGCGGCCCAAACGGGGTGAGCGCCGCCGTCGAATCCGGTGGCATAGCGGTGCCCTTTGCCCCGTCCCGTGAAGGTCCACGCGGCGGCGTGACCTTGCCCCGGCGGCGCGGGTCTCTGTCCACCCACCTGCCACAGAGATGGCCGGCGGCGGCGGTGTGATAGACGGGCCCCAAGTAGGCAGCCCCATCTTCACCATTTCTTTGCACTTTGTAGGGTTAGGGTTGTACTGTGTGATCCGATTCGAAATTGAAAACATTCATCTCTTTCTCAATGCTACCCAAAGCCAGATCTACTCACTAGTAGGCGTCTGATACCAATGTTAAACATTATGGACCGTCCAACAGTAGATCAGGTGGTAGCAATATGTTTGCAATGAAGTAATCAACAAGTCCTAGTACATGTAACTAGTAGATCGGGAATGGAGAGGGTGCTAGGGTTTCGTTACCGAGGTCCAAGGGAGCAGCGGTTGCAGTAGCAGTAGCAGGTGCGGCGGAGGTGGTCCCGTCGTTCGTCATGGTCGTCGGCGCAGGGGCGTCGGGAATGGCGACCTGGGGAGGAGACGCGGTGTAGGAGTTCGGCGGTGATGTCAAAGATGGACGTGGTCCAGATCGACGATGGGGAACGGTGGCGGTGGAACTTCCCGTCGCTGGCTGCGCCCCTCTCTAGATCGGGATTAGGGTTTGTTGGTGGGGAGTGCGGCTCGCGGTGAACCTCATACTGAGAGCCGCCGGCCCCCACCTCTATTTATATTGCGCGGTGCGACGGGGGGCCCACCAGCCATAAATGGGCTGGGCGCCCCCGATCAGGGCGCGAGGTCAAGGCCATGGCCGTTGGGCCATGTACTAGAGAGATCAACCTAACATAGTACTCCTAAAACGTGACAGGCATCAACTACCACAACTACACCATCTCCCCCGCCGAACCTGATGTCCTCGACGACGATAGCTGCCCGGTCGACCACAACGTCACCGTGCCGCCCAGCTTGTGGCTCAACTTAGTACCAGGCTACTCTCTTCGTTACCTCCTCTTCTTCGCCAACTGCTCCATCACCGTTCTCCCTGATCAGCCTAATATCGACCCGATCACATGTCCAAGTTCTTCGGATGGCTACTATTCTTTCGTGATTCCTTTGGAGATGCCCCACCAACTCTTGTCGCAGCAGTGCAAGCAAGTGATCGTAGAGCTGGTGCTTCAGAACGCTTCGCTGACGATCGATCCGCAATGGAGCACCAGCGGGTACCGCAACACTCTTAAGCAGGGGTTTCAGTTGGGATAGAACTTGAATAGGAAGTCCGAGCGGTGTACCAAGTACGAGGGATCCAATGGAGGGTGTGCCTACAGCAGAGGGGAATTCGTAGCTTGCTTGTGCGCCAACGGGCGAGCTCACGGCGAGTGCAGCAACGGTAAGCCCTTTCTGTCTTGTACAATTGTACTACCTTTTCTCTTTTCTTGGCTCCAAATTGCTATGGAGATCCATTAGCTTGCGGCTTCATGACTTGTAGGTAGCTGCTAGTTACTTTTACCCTCAAAAGGGCCGTAAGAGTTTTGTTGAAATTTTTAATAGACCTTCCAATCCAAAAGCCAAAAATCTCCCCAAAACTAAAAGTCACGGTGAGATTCTGAACTTTCTGCTAAAAGTCCCTTTGGTTGGGCTTTCAACCTGCTTTTGCTTTTGCAAAAACCAAAAGCTAAACCAGAGGACCTAAAAGCTAAAGATGTTTTTATCCAAAAGCAGCTTTTACTCTAGTATATTTCAAAAGCAACTAAACCCTGCTTTCACTGGTTTTTGGAGAAACAACTTTGATAAAATTACCCACTGTCACTGGTTATGATGGGAAAGAGTCCTCTCGTATCGGCCCGTCCCTCTCCCATCTGCGCAGATGTGGGCGACCATTCCGTCCGCCGCCACTCGCGGACTCGGCTCGCGGGCGCCCCCTACTGACCCCGCGTGGGCTTCTTCTTCTGCAACCGCGGCTCCCTCGAGCTTAGCACTTTGTAATGTCGCAAGGTGTTTGATTAATCACAAAATCAGTTTTTTTAGATGAGTTAGCATCGAGTTCAAAGTGGCATCATGAACTTTCGGATCATAGTAAACCTGCAGTTGTATCTGTTTGCCTAAACAAACCATTTACACACCGTTGAAACGCTATATGAACACGATAGTTCGTTGCTTCCGTTTAATCAACCATTTATCCCATTTAAACAACATTTTACCCGTTTAAGTGCTCATTTAGCCTATATTGGCTAAATGGCAAGTGACCAATTATTTACCGTTTAGGATATGATGACACTATGAATGCAGGATGGAATAAAACCAAGAGCCTAACACGTCCTCAACTAGCCACTCTGACCGATTATTCCCCCAATTTGGACGCAATGTGTTGTTGTGGCGCTCTGTCCACCAGGACATCCACAACTTGAAAGGTTAACAATAGTTGTTTTAAGCTGCTCTTGGAGATGCTAATACCTTTATATGTGTTCCAATAAAAAAATCTACTTCCAGATTGCAAACGCTATTGATGGAACGAGAAAGATGATGGCTCATTAAATCTTTTCAAAAGCAAGTACTAGTCGTGCAATTGTTACTTTTCAAATTTTAAAGCATTATATCGTCATCTACCATTTGATTTGAAGGCCCTCATACACTCCCCTTAGTTCAAACTCTTTATACTTCTGCCTCTAATTAGGTCCAGTACCATAAGCGCTCCAAGCAATCTGTTTGTATATGGTATTTCTATCTACTTATTTGCCTCTTTGCTTCCTTTTGCAGGGCATCGAAAGGGGTCTAGAATGTGTAAGGAACTTGTATCTTGGCTTCACTTCCATCGTTTCTCTTTAAGTATTTGTGTGGTCAGCTTTTACCAAGCCTTCTTTAATCAGATATGCTTATATCTTCAGTACCTATTTCATCTAATAAGATAAAGGCATGAAAATTAAGGGAATATATCTGTCAATACCTAGAAGAAAAAAATGTAAAATTATAAATAGCTTTGCAGATTGGACAAACTGGGGGGTCACTAATGATGTCTTATTGCTCATGCAGATATTATTGTAAGCACAATGTCCCTTCTACTTCTATGTCTTCTTATCGTTGCACTGTTCCTGGCTCGTAAATATGGTTTGCTCTGCATTAAACGGAAGGAAAAACTCTGCATTAAACGGAAGGAAGAACTCTGCATTAAACGGAAGGAAGAACCAACGATCAAGTCATTTCTGCAAAAGAATGGAAACTTGCATACAAAAAGATACTCTTATGCAGAAGTGAAAAGAATGACCACGTCTTTTTCTGAAAAGCTAGGACAAGGTGGTTTTGGTGATGTATACAGAGGCAACCTCTCAGACGGCCGTCGGGTAGCAGTCAAGATGCTAAAGGACTCCAAGGGTAATGGGGAGGAATTCATGAATGAGGTGTCCAGCATTAGCAGAACTTCACATGTCAATGTTGTTATGCTCTTAGGATTTTGCTTGGAAGGATCCAAAAGGGCGCTCATCTATGAGTACATGCCTAATGGTTCACTTGAAAGGTATGCCTTCAATAGCAACATGAACAACCAAAATTCTCTTTGTTGGGAGAAATTATTTGACATAGCAATTGGCATCGCTAGAGGACTCGAATATCTCCATCGCGGATGCAATACTCGTATCGTGCATTTCGATATCAAACCCCACAACATTTTGTTAGATCATGATTTCTGTCCCAAGATCTCCGATTTTGGTTTAGCGAAACTATGCCCAAATAAAGAGAGTGCCATTTCAATTGCCGGTGCAAGAGGAACAATAGGCTACATTGCACCTGAGGTCTTCTCTAAGCAATTTGGAGCAGTCAGTAGCAAGTCGGATGTCTACAGTTATGGAATGATGGTCCTTGAGATGGTTGGGGCAAGGGACAAAAATATCAATGCAGACAGTGAATCTAGCAGCCAATATTTCCCTCAGTGGATTTATGAACATTTGGATGACTATTGTATCAGTGCTTCTGAGATTAATGGTGAGACCACAAAGCTCGTGAGAAAAATGATTGTGGTAGGTTTGTGGTGTATACAAGTTATACCAGCCGATCGTCCAACAATGACTAAAGTTGTCGAGATGCTAGAAGGAAGCGCAAGTAATCTTGAACTGCCGCCAAAGGTGATCCTGAATTGATGATCAACAATATCCTCCTTCCCCCCTCCCCATTTCATAATAAAAGAAAAAAAATGAAAGAAATGATATTCATTAGTCGCAGTGTTGCCCGAGGGCAAATATGATTTGTAGTTTGCTAATTATAAGACATTCACCGAAGTGTGTTTTTTTACCCTAACACTAAACAGCATTGGGAATCTCTTATTAATCTGTGCTCGTGCAACCTTGTGTGATGGTATTATTTTGGTCAGGGTTGTTACAAGTACAACTATTTTCTGACTTTCTGTGCCAACTGCCAATATGCACAATTCATATTGGCCTTCAACTCAGAATTTGCACTGCTCTTATTGCGCGCAAAAAGAAGCTATTTCCCTGCAATTGAATTATGGTCAAACAACGTAGTTTAATCTCCTTGGCTGGCTCATCTTGTTCCTGTCTTGCGTTGTCTCCTTAACCCCACTGTTATTTTCCTTGGACTACCCCTTTTCTCTCTAATAAAATTACCAGTAGGGGGTGCGCCCCTCCTGTTCATTGTCAAAAAAAATATTTATATACTCCGTATGCACAATTCATTGGACAACTGCATTAAGATTGCCTTCACAAGTTCGCATCCTTCGAAATACAATACAAACTATGGATGACAAGTAAAATCCCCGTTGGCCACCCAGATCAGAACTACATTATAGGCGCAGGGGTTACCTATTGCCGAAATCGGATTGGATAAAAAGAAGCAATGCAGTTCAGATGCCAGCAGTCGGCGTCGGCCGAACTGGTGCCGCCGCCTGGCCCAGAAAGATAGCCTTCGCCTGAGTCCAGGCAGATAGCCGCCAGGCTCACCGTCACCGGATTCCAGTGCTGCGCGGCTGCAGCAAGTGCGAAGGTGGAATTGGGAACGGGGGATGCGGCGAGAGTGGTTTTTCTTGTTCACTACGGGCCGTGGGGCTGCAGCAAGTGCGAAGGTGGAATTCGTAGCTCGGCTGAGGGACGCCCGACGACATTTTTATCCTCGTTTTCTTGTTCACTACGGGCCGTGGGCTACTAGAGGTGGTTTTTCTTGTTCGTGGTGGGCTACTAGTAGCTAGCCCATTGTATTTTTTTTATTACCTCATTCTTCAAATACAAGCTATAGTATCTGAACTCACACCCTAAACTCACACCCTATATACACACCCAACACACTTATACCCTAGAACGTAAGCTAGACCTATAAACTATATTGAAGACTACAAATAGTCAACTAGCTTGTATTGCTATAATATTCATATTCCTTTTGAGTTTTGATTGGTATACGGTCCGAATGGAAGTCAACTAAAATCATACTACCAAGCAGTAGTAGGTTAAGATCGTATCTTGCCAGGACCAAAAGCCTTGGGATGACGTAGCCGGCAGCCGACGATCACTGATCAAATGGCTTGGCACGGACCGGGAAGACCGCCGAGTCCACGGCCAACAATCCGTGTTATCCCCTGCCCCAACTCCGGCCGCCCACCACCAACCTTCGCCGAAACCCGGTCAAGTTCACGGGACCTATAAACGGCGGCGCGCAGCCGCAAGTCACAAGGAGCCAAACGCGTGCCTGGTGGAGCTTAACAAAGCAGCCAACCATGGCTGCTCACCTACCGCGTCTCCCCGCCCTCCTCTTCGTCTTCCTCGCCGTCCACGTCGCCTCCACCCATGGCGACCCTGCTCTTCTTCCGAGCACTTACGACGTCTCCATGTGCGAATCCTTGTCGTGCGGCGGCGTCGAAATCCGGTACACGTTCTACCTTGCCAACGCAACCGAAGCGACCGCCGATCACAGCGGGAACTACTCTTGCGGCTACACCGATCTCAAGATTTCCTGCAAGCTCGAGGGGGCGACCGAGACCCCGGTCATCACTCTCGGCGGCGACGAGTACGCCGTCGAGGACATCTCCTACTCCTACGACCAGCACACCATCTCACTGGTGGACAGCGATGTGCTGCTCGGAGGCGGCGGCGACTGCCCCGCAGTCCGCCACGACGTCAGCTTCGACGAGACATGGCTGAATGACTCGAGCTCCAACGGAAACCTCACCTTCTTCTTCGGCTGCGAGCCACGCGATCCCGTGGCGCTTGAATTTGGCGCATACAAAATCAAATGCGCGGGGTTCAGGAGCCCGCCAGGTGTTCGCGGAGGGGACGCCTTCGTGCTCATGTCTGATGCGCCAGAGCTGGCTAGGAACTGCAGCAAGGTTGTCAGCGTGCCAGTGAGAGGCGATCTTCTGAAAGCAGCAAGTAGTAACCAGAGCAACTTCACGAGCGGCGGATACGGAGACGTGCTCAAGCGTGGGTTCGTGCTGGAATGGAGCCCTCTCCTGGCGGATGGGTGTCAGCGGTGCGAGGCGTCGTTCGGGCAATGCGCCTATAGCCAGCAGAAGAAGAGGGAATTCATGGGCTGCTTGTGCTACGGAGGGAAGGTGGGCAACCCGGACTGCGACAACATCGTCCCTGCTGCCAGCAACGCAACTGCATCACGGGCACGGCCACGTAAGTGCTCCTGAACCGACCCTTAGTTTTTTTTTTTTTTTTTGGAATCAACAGAACACGCTAGCTTGCAACCTTAGCTAGCCTCGCAATGTCCCCGCGTGTGCGTGCGCGTCCCGCGCTTCTCCTGCTTGCCTCGTGCAGTGGTGAACGCTTGAGCCGATCTAGTACTACATTTCGTACTAGCTGTTTACCTTGGAAACTCATGCTTGGGTAGAGCAGGTACAGAGCTGGAAATTCTGGTTCCTGTTTGCATCATTCGACATGGAGATGTTTACAGCCTCGCGACCCTCGTTCTGCTTTTTGCACCAAATCCATGCTTTTTCTCTTAAGCGAGATTCATCATGCGACCTGGCGGTCTACTCTGCTCCACGAGCAGAGGCCGTATTGCCCCTGTTTCCGTATGGAACGTGGATGTTATAAAACACTATCGTCGGCGATTAGAACCTAGAGGCCGTATTGTCCCTGTGTTTCACGTGGAACGGGGACGTTAGAAAACACGTCGGCAGCAATTAGAATCTTTCATTTACTTCTCTTATGATTAACATAGTGATGCAATAGAACACATAAACAAAGAGATAGGAAAACTATTTGGCAGAGCCCTTGCAACTGAATTTAGAGCAGATCTGATCAAACCTAGGGTCGGGTTATGCTGAGAAAAGTAATTAGGTCAAAATCTCTAGTCTAAATTTGACCCGATGCATTGGCGGGTTGGTTCGGACTATTTTTTAAAGTTTTCTTACTTTGTGTTGAGCCATAGATCGAAAATCATGGCATGAATCTGACCCGACACACTAGCGGGGTTTGTATGGCTCATAAACATGTCTAATTTAGAGGGAGCTTTGATAGATAATATTTTACAAATATGTTGATTTTCTGAAGTGGGTTTTTGAATCAATATTATAAGCTAGAAAATTAACTGCTCCTTATTCATTTTTTTTTTTTGCATGGAGTTATCAAAAAAAAAAATAGTGACACACTTTTGGACAGAGTTTTTCCTCTGAAAACCACTTTCCCACATAGGATGAATGCAAACTGAGCTCCTAGGAAACCCAATTTGGAGCATCGGTTCATCAATTAACAACAAAATGTGATTCTACAAAAGGAATAGAAAAATATCGTGAGTGGAGACTTTCAAGTACTAGCATATATACTGCTATATTCCTTTGATTGGCATACGATCCGAATGGAAGGAAGTCAACAAAGATCATACCAACAAGTATATATAGTAGGTTAATCGTATCTTTCCTGGACCAACAGCCTAGGGATGACGTAGCAAGTTGCCGATGATCACTGATCAAACGGCTTGGCACGGACCGGCAAGACTGCCGAGGGTCCGAGTCCACGGCCAAGTCTCAATCCGTGTTATCTCCTGCCCCATTCCGGCCCATCAGCAACCAACCTTCGCCGAAACCCGGTCAAGTCCACGGCACCTATTAAACGGCGGCGGCCAACCAAACGCGTGCCCAGTTGGAGCTAACAGTTAACAGAACAGCCACATGAGCTGATGAGCGCGAATCGACCTCGTCTTCTCGGCACCATGGCTGCTCGCCTACAAGTACCACGTGTCTCCGTCATCCTCTTCATCTTCCTCGCCGTCATTGTCCCCTCCACCCATGGCAACCCTTTTCTTCCGAGCACTTACAACTTCACCATGTGCTCGGAATCGTTCTGGTGCGGCAGCGTCGAAATCCGCTACCCGTTCTATCTTGCCGAAGCAACCGCCGATCACAGCGGAAACTACTCTTGCGGCTACACCGACTTGAGCATTTCCTGCAACCATGTCGAGGGGCAGACCTGGACTACCATCCGTCTCGGCGGCTACGACGACGAGTACACCGTCGAGAACATCTCCTACCACTACGACCATCAGACCATCTCACTGGTGGACAGCGACGTGCTCGCCGCCGGCGGCAGCTGCCCTGCAGTCAGCCACAACGTCAGCTTCGATGAGGTGTGGTTGCACAACAGCAGCACCTTCCACAACCTCACCTTCTTCTTCGGCTGTCACACCATGGAGTTTCAATTTGACGAATACAAAATCAGATGCCCGGGGTTCAAGAGTCCGCCAGATGCTGCCACAGGAGACTCCTTCGTGGTCATGACTGATGAGCCTGACAGCAGGTTTCTGGAGCAAAAATTGGGAAAGAACTGCAACATGACTGTCACTGTGCCAGTGACAGGCGATGCAGCAAGTATCCAGAGCGAATACGGAGAGGTGCTTAAGCGTGGGTTCGAGTTGGAATGGAGCCGTATCACAGGGGATCAGTGTCAGAAGTGCGAGGAATCGAACGGGCAATGCGCCTATTACCAGAACAGGGAATTCATGGCCTGCTTGTGCCACGGAGGGAAGGTGGGCAACCCGGACTGCAACCACATCATCCCTGCCCCTGCGAAAACTCCAACTGCATCAAGTAAGTCCTCCTGAACCGACCCAAATTTGTTTTTGCAATCACCAGAGCACACACCGGTTGCGTCACTAGCCTAGCTTGCAACCTCATATATAGCTAGCTAGCCCCGCAATGTCCAAGTGTGTGCGCCTCCCGCGATTCTCCAGCTTGCCTTGTGCTAACCGTGAACGCTTGACCTGATCTAGGACTTGTTTAGTTCCATGCAAGTTTCACTGAAAGTTGCAAGTTTTTCCACTCTCTCTCCATCACATCAATTTCTACCCGATATATGGAGCATTAAATGTTAGTGAAAAAAATAACTAATTACACAGTTTTGTTGTAAATCACGAGACGAATCTTTTAATCCTAGTTGGACCACGATTGGACAATATTTGCCAAATACAAACGAAATGCTACAGTTGCAACTTTTTCCAACACTTTTCATCTAAACAAGGCCCTAGTCTACACTTCGCTGGGGTTTGGGAGTGTTCGCTTCTGCTATAAACCGGCTTCTTCTTATCAGCCAACAATATTTTTCTCTTATAAAAAAAAGCCAAAATAAACCGTTTAAGTTTCTGCTTCTACTTTCTGCCACAAGTCTAGGGTCTAGGGATGACGTAGCACGCAGCCGATGATCACTGATCAAACGGCTTGTCCTCGGCACGGACCAGGAAGACCGCCGAGTCCACGGTCAAGTCTCAATCCGTGTCATCTACTGCTCCACCACCTCCGGGCCCACCAGCAACCAACCTTCGCCGAAACCCGGTCAAGTCCATGGCACCTATAAGCTGCGGCGGCCGCAAGTCACAAGGAACCAAATGCGTGCAGCTAACAAAACACCCACCTCATCTTCTCGCCACCACCATGGCTGCTCACCACCTACCCCGTCTCCCCGTCCTCCTCTTGGTCCTCCTCGCCGTCCATGTCGCCTCCACCCATGGCGACCCTCCTCTTCCGAGCACTTACGGTGTCTCCATGTGCTCGGAATCGTTCTTGTGCGGCGGCGTCGAAATCAGATACCCGTTCTATCTTGCCGACGCAACCGAAGTTACCGCCGATCACAGCGGGAACTACTCTTGCGGCTACACCGACCTCAAGATTTCCTGCAAGCAACTCGAGGGGCAGACGTGGACCCCAACCATCCGTCTCGGCGACTACGACGAGTACGAGTACACCGTCAAGAACATCTCCTACTATGACGACCATCAGACCATCTTACTGGTGGACAGCGACGTGCTCATCGGCGACGGCGACTGCCCCGCAGTCCGCCACGGAGTCAGCTTCAACGAGACATGGCTGCATGACACCGGCTCCAACGACAACCTCACCTTCTTCTTCGGCTGCTACCCAGACCTATGGCCATCGGAGCCCGTGCCGTCTGAATTGGACGCATACAAAATCAAATGCGCGGGCTTCAAGGGTCAGCCGGTTACTAGACAAGGATACTCCTTCGTGCTCATGACTGACGAGCATAACAAGTATCTGGAGCAAGAGTTGGCTAAGAACTGCAACAAGTCTGTCACCGTGCCAGTGAGCGGCGATGTTCTGATGGCAGCAAACAATAACCAGAGCAACTTCACAAGAGGCGGATACGGCTACGTGCTTGAGCGTGGGTTCGAGTTGGAATGGAGCCGTATCACATTGGATGATGGGTGTCAGCAGTGCGAGGACTCGAACGGGCAGTGCTCCTATAGCCAGCACAGGGAATTCCTGGGCTGCTTGTGCCACGGAGGCAAGGTGGGCAACCCTTACTGCAAAACAAGTAAGTCCTTCTGAAACATTTATTTTTCCGTCTAAAAACCAGTTCGGTCACAGCTATAAGCCTTGAAATAGTCACCTAGGAAGGTCTAGTCACAGCTGTAAGACCATCTTCGAAAGCATGCTATTTGTATAATTAATCTTTTCTTAATTATAATGGTATGCAAGTCTTTTTGTGTATTCAAGAAAAAAAACAAATCTGTATATTGAGGCTTGTGTGTTTTCTATATATTTAGGCTTCGCTTCAGACTAAAAGGAGGTTTTCTATTGACAAAGTAAACAAAAAATAAAGAACTCAAAGCTCCAAAATTTTCAGAAGAATCGAAAACAATGAGCATGATGGGTTTTTGCATAGATCACCATGAATGAATTGACTACTTAATTGGTCAATCTTTGATCATTATTTTGCCAAATCAAGTGACTTGGCACTGAGAACATCCGTTGAAACCGGCATGCCATCTTCAAGTAGATTCCCACCACTGCAAGGAGCCTCAGTTATGAAGGAAACTTGTGCTTTGTGTTTATTTTGACGTGAATCAGCTTAATTAATCATTCTTAAAATCTGACATTGTATTTTGTTCATTGGCATACAGGATCAAAAGGGAAAACAGCAATCATTGCTGGTAAGCACTAGAACCTATAATCAATATTCCCTCCAAATTCATAAAAGAAGTTATTTTGGACAGTACCATGGTCTCTAAAATATAACTTTGACTTTTTTAAAAAATATATTTTCTGAAAAGTGGTATAGGTATATTGTTATGAAAGTATATTTCAAGATAAATATATTCATATGGTTTTTATATATCCAAACTCAACAACTTAAAAGTTATTAAAAGAACAGAAAAGGCATATATGAATTATTGACGTGTCATGTTTTAAAATCCATAATTCTAAAAAATATTCAGAATCCACTAGCCAATGACAGCCATTAGATAAATTTCGTCCTTCCTTTTTGGTAATAATCTGATGAGTTTTCTCACTGACTAGTGGTGCATTTGTTCTTTGCAAATTGAACTTAATGCTTTGCACTTGAATTCACTTGTGAGCATTTGTGATGCGCAGGTATTCTTGGAGGCACAGGGTTCCTATGCCTGTGTCTCGCTGTTCTCGTCATGTCGGCATGTAAATATGGTTGGTCGCCCCTCAAATCGAAGGCCGAACCAAGGATCGAGTCCTTTCTACAAAAGAACGGGAACCTACATCCCAAAAGATACAACGGGAACCTACATCCCAAAAGATACACTTATGCCGATGTGAAAAGAATGACAAAATCCTTTGCTGTGAGGCTAGGTCAAGGTGGATTTGGTGCTGTATACATAGGCAACCTCTACGATGGCCGCCAGGTAGCGATTAAGATGCTAAAGGACACCAAAGGTGATGGCGAGGAATTTATGAACGAGGTGGCCAGTATTAGCAGAACTTCTCATGTCAACGTTGTGACACTTTTAGGATTTTGCTTGCAAGGGTCCAAAAGGGCACTTATTTACGAGTACATGCCTAATGGATCGCTTGAAAGGTATGCCTTTAACAACAATATGAACAGTAAAAATATACTAAGATGGGAAGAGTTATTTAACATAGCAATTGGAATTGCTAGAGGACTTGAATATCTCCACCGGGGATGCAATACTCGAATTGTGCATTTTGATATCAAACCACACAACATTCTATTGGATCTT
Source organism: Chrysopogon serrulatus (assembly GCA_015844335.1). Lineage (NCBI taxonomy): Eukaryota > Viridiplantae > Streptophyta > Magnoliopsida > Poales > Poaceae > Chrysopogon > Chrysopogon serrulatus. The sequence continues at coordinate 164,189 of JADLZL010000866.1, read as the reverse complement.
GATTTCTGCCCTAAAATCTCTGACTTTGGCTTGGCCAAGCTATGGCTAAATAAAGAGAGTGCTATCTCCATTGTTGGTGCAAGAGGGACAATAGGCTATATTGCCCCTGAGGTCTACTCAAAGCAATTCAGAACAGTAAGCAGCAAGTCTGATGTCTACAGTTATGGAATGATGATCCTTGAGATGGTTGGGGCAAGGAACAAGAATACAAGTGCAAATAGTGAATCTAGTAGCCAATATTTCCCTCAGTGGATTTATGAACATTTGGACGACTATTGTATCAGTGCTTCTGAGATTAACGGTGAGACCACAGAGCTGATGAGAAAGATGATAGTCATAGGTTTGTGGTGCATACAATTGATTTCAACTGATCGGCCAACAATGACTAGAGTCGTCGAGATGCTGGAAGGAAGCACAAGTAATCTGGAATTGCCACCCAAAGTTCTCTTGAGCTGACAACCATAGATATTTTCGTATTAATTGCACTAGCACAAATGCAAATATTTGTTATATATATGTAAAACTATGGGCAAGCATCAAATGCTATTTTTGTTCTGTATAAACATATATGTAATAACTACAAAGGAATTTCTGGACAGGGCAATGAGGACGGGTGGTGGGCGTCACTGGTTTGTGTGTTACCTCTTTGTGTTAGCCGTCAGGCCTATGATATTCTAGTGTTGTGTGTATTTTCTGTGTTTTAAAAAGTATCTATGTAAGATTTTTAGGCCTAGTTTCTCTTGTAAATTAGACTAATACTATGCTTCTTAATTAAAAGGCAGAGCTCTAAAAAAAGGTCTAGAAAAGGGTGCTCGTAGCTCATACGACAACTTATAATGGTATTAGAGTACTTTGTCCAAACTTCAGACTAGCTGCAAGCGCTGATCCTCTTCAGTGTACTTGTACACTAAGCACGTGCCGGCGGTGGGATTTGCTAATTGACGTGCCATAGTGGTGTGGATGGATGGGGTAGATGAGGAAGATGAACATGATAGAGGACAGGAGCGAGGAAGGGGAATGGAACGTGAGAGAGAACGGGAGGATGGAAGAAATTGTGGGTATAGTCCATAATGTGCCGTGAATAAACAAATTAAAATTAATAACGGGAGATGTAAGGACGACAGGCCGTGCCAAGGTGAAATCAGCTGCCGGCTGTCGCTCACTCGGTTGAGGTCCAGTCATGGCAAAATTTCCACAGGTAAGTCAAAGAACTGATCGTTGTCGGTCTAACTCCATCACTTGACAGGTGACTCACGCAAAAAAAGTTTGTCAGAAGAGGGTTTTGAATACTAACAAAAAAAAAACAAATTATAGAAATCATCAGAAAACCATAAGATAAATTTTTTAAGTATAATTAATTCATCATTAGCAAATATTTACGGTAGCAGCACATTGCTAAATTATAGACTAATTAGACTTAAAAAAATTTATCTCGTAAAGTTATCAAAATCTGTATACTTAATTATTTTTTTAGACTATATTTAATACTCTATATATGTATGGCAAGATTCGATGGGACAGGAAAAAAAAATTTACCCTGCCCATCTAAACACCCCTAAAACCTCGCTGAGTACACCAGCACAACATCCGTGTCTCTCCCTCCGCTCCCCATTCACACCCGTGATGGCTCCTCTGCTCCTGCTTCTCCTCCCCGTCCAGCTCCTCCTCGCCGTGGCGGAGGCGGAGGCGGATGCCGTCGTCCTCAATTCCTGCACCAGAGCCATATGCGGCAGCCAGGACATCCACTACCCGTTCTGGCTCAACTCCTCGGCACCCAACTGCGGCTACGCTGGCGGGATCGGCCTTGTCTGCGAGGAGAACTCTAGGCTGATCCTCCCCGTCAAGTCCCACAGAAACATAGTATTCCGCATCGACTACAAGACGCGTAGCGTCCTGGTCTCCGACGCCGACATCGCCGACGAGTACGCGGCCAGCTGCCCACGGCTCCACGTGAACCTCACCATCGACACCGTCTGGCTGCGTCTCGCCCCCTCCAATTCCAACATCACCTTCCTCTACAGCTGCAAGAAGAACATTACCCTGTCATCTGCCGTCGAGGTGAGTGGGTGCCAGCAATAGGTCGTACTCGTACGCGCTGCGAGATAGTGGGATCACGGGCGCTGAGTCGTACGAGTACGGGTGCGAGGAGGTGGTGGTGGCGCCGGTGCTGGATATGCACAAGAAGGCAATCATGGGCACGCCTGGAGGTCCGCCGCCGGGGAATGGATCGATCCGTGAGGCGCTGCAGGGCGGGTTCGAGCTGAACTACAACACCCACTCCGAGGAGCGCGACCGATGCGAGGGCTCCGGCGGATGGTGCGGCTACCTGCGCAACGTGTCGCACGCCGGCGGCGGCACGATGAGGCTCACCTGTTTCTGCGACGGCGGCCCGACCACGGGTCCATGCGGTGGCACCGGTACGTATGTCTCATCTTCCCTAGCGTTGCAATTTACTTCTCTTTGATTTTGCTGCTTCTTTCATGCTTTGGGTTATGGAATGCGGTTTGTCCAACAAATTACTCCTTCCGTTTATTTATCTTTTTTCATCTAAGCAAAAATTTTTTTTATTCTAAAATCTTCTTCATATTAACTTAAACTTGTCTATATTTATTGTCCCTTTACTATTCATTGTCTACCATTTACTTGTATTTATTATCTCTTTATTGCTCATTGGTTTCTTTGTCTGTATTTATTGTCTTTTTTCTGCTTATTGGCTAAGCCCATGATGATTAATACAAATTGAGTGTTCTGCTCTTTAGTCATTGCGCTAAAAGTCTAGATAAAAGAGATAAATGAACAAAAAAAATATTTGTCAACAACTCTTAGAAATTCAGGAAAGGTCAGATGGAGAAGACTAGCCTAAATGCCCGTATTCTCCATGTTTTACTTTCGATCACCAGAATTAGTAGCTGCTTTTTCAGCAGGTAGGTGCGCCGCGCTCAGTTGTTGCCCGGGCAGGACTTGTGTGCGAGACGACAAAGTCATTTGACCCGCTTCCTTTGTTTGCGAATATAAAATAAATAAATAAAATATTGCTTCCGGTGTGTTACAACAAAAAAAACAACTGAATTTATTATGATATTAGACAAATTCAACCTATTACTGTGTTCAACAACATATCATGCGTTTTAGCGGTGTCCTTCGGAAAAATTTTCCTCGATATTCTGCTTGTTTGGATAAGTGACGATAGAACGTTGTTCGTTCGTCGAGAGCGAGAGGGTCATACAATTTCGTGATTGCTTTTCTTACTTTTTGCGAACACAAGGTTTATACTTGTGGTTCAGTTGTGATGATGAGTGATTGATTCAACTACTAGCATCTCGGATGGGGTGCTACTGACGGTGGTGAAAGCCACGAGTTCCACATGTGCCTTAGCTTGTGTTGTGCAGATGTCGAGCATGGAGGCGGTGGCCGACGGCGAGATGAAGGTCAAGTGATGGCGGGCCGCGCCGAATGGACCGGGAGCGGTGAAAGGACGAATGCATCGAGACTTGGACTGAGGGACCCAGAATCGCCGGGCGGGATCGCGTTGCTGGCACTTGGCTTCGACAAGTGCAAGGACATGGACCGGTTTGTTGGTTTGGGCCTCAAAACCAACGGAGGCGGGTTTTGGTGGTTTGGACCTCAAAACCACCCGGCGGGTTTCTGGGTTGAGCCTCAAAACCTAGCGGAGGTCCCGAGCCGGACGGACAGCACGTGGCGGCATCGGGGAGTTCGCGTCGAGGCGAAACTACCGGTGAGAAGACGCGGTGGCCGTCGGATCAAAATATCTATCCGGCTCAGTGGAGTTGTACTACAATGTCCTTGGGCTAGGTAGTACGCTCAGTGTCATGTAAGGGCAAAACTGGAATTTGAAATAAGCCCCAGTCGATAAGTATGGTGAGGGGAGCTCTCTTACCCCTTCACCTCCTCCATTTGAATTTTCTCCTTTAGGTTTTCCCCTTCCTCTAGTTGGTTGTGAGAGAGAGGTCCACTAATCTTTTATTAGTGTAAGAACCGAGATTACTCATGGGAAAGGAGGTCCCGAATCTTCCTTGTCTCCTCGTGGGGTTAGATTGATGTGTTGATTCACGTTTTGATTGTTGTTCATCGCGTTCTTCGTTTCTCTTCTACCCCTCTTGTTCTCGAGTTGATTTCTTGAGTTGTGATCTATCTTAGCGCATGCCACTTGTTTCTACTTGATCCTTGCTGTGAGAAGATCCTTTCCATCGAAGGATTTCATCCGATTCCTCACGAGCACATAGATCGGGTCGAATCAAAGTGCAATGGCGTTTTTAGTGTTGTTCTTCGTTCCCCTTCGATTTCTTGTTGATTGGCTCCAAATTGGACGATGAGCTCTTAGAGGTAGCTCTCCTACTGTCTTGTGATCATGCTCATCAAGTTTCATGATAGTTGGTGAAGATTTGGGCCACAAATCGAAAGATCGAAGTGTGGAGGCGATTTTCGGGGCGTTGTTCTTGTTTCGGGTCGCGCCAACCGGAAGTTCTGGTCATCCACCGGATGTTCCGGTCCAAGTTTTGTTTTGGTTTTGCGTTGTTTTTTGCTTAGGGGCGCTTTGATCGGAAGTTCTGGTTCCCGACCGGAAGTTCTGGTCCCTAACCGAAAGTTCGGTTGCCGACGGGGAAGTTACGGTGGAGGCCGACAAGAAGTTCCGGTGAAACTTCCGGTCCCGACCGAAGTTCGGTCCAACTTCCGGTCCCTCACCGGAAGTTCCGGTCCAGCTTCTGGTCCGCGCAGTTTTTGCTGTTTCTTCTTATTTCTTCAAGGGCTTGTCTTTGGTCTTTCTCGATAGTCCCGTTGTGCCTCTAGGACATCTCCTAAGGTATCCGCCACCCGTTGGCTCGTGGATTTATCGGTCGCGTGTGAGTTTATTTTGAGGGTTGAATTTAGGACACTTGGTCAAAAGTTTCGAAAGAAATTTTAGGCTCCCATTCACCCCCTCTGGTCGCCACTTTCGGTCCTTCAATTGGTATTAGAGCCGGTTAAGGATCATTCCACCCTAACCGGTTCGTAATCCGCTAGAAGGCGACATGGAGCGCGGTTGGGGAAAGCCACCATTTTTCGATGGATCGAATTACCATTACTGGAAGATACGCATGTCGGCGTATATCCAGAGTCTTGGGTCACGAGTTTGAAAAATTTGCGAGGATCTGAATTATGTTGTTCTTCCCGCTCGTGTTGGTCAAGAGCAAATAGAGCAACACGATGCTAATAGCAAAGCTCGTAATGCTCTCTTTTCGAGTCTCTCTCCGTCTGAGTTTGAGCGAGTTTTTCACTATACTACCACTCGAGAGATCTGGGTGAAGCTTCAGAGCTATCACGAGGGGACTCCCCAAGTTAAGACCAGACTCTTCGAAACATACAAGCGTAAGTATGAGAACTTCACTCAGTTGGATGGTGAGACCATCGATTCGATGTTTTCTCGCTTTCAGTCGATTGTGAATAAGATGCGAGCAAACAGGGCTCAGCTACCCTATGATGATCATGAGAGGGCTCTCAAGTTACTACACGCCTTGTATCGGAGGGTTTGGGATTCAAAGTTTTAGACCTTGGTTGAGTCACCCAACTACGCCACTCTCACGGTGGATCAGCTATTCAGCAAGCTCAAGTCGAGTGAGATCGACAACCAGACCCATGCCAAGATCCGTAACCCCTCTGCTCCGACTATGGCGCTGGTATCAGGTAAAAGTGTCTCTAGTTCTTCCGCTAACCCCTTCTCTGCGATGTTTGCCTTGTCTTCCTTGATCACAGTGACAGAGGAGCAGTTGGACGTGCTCGGAGACGATGAGCTGGCTCTCGTCACCAGCCAGTTCTTACGGTTCCACAACAACCACTTGAATCGCCGATGGGGTGGACCGAAGGATGGATGCTATGGATGCGGCGACCCCGACCACTTCGTCGCTAACTGCCCCAAGCGGAACAAGCAGACCTTTGGCAAGTCCACCTCCGACAAGCACAAGGAGAAGCGTGAGTACACCTCCGGCAAGTACAAGTCCAAGGGAGGCTTTGACAAGGAAGCGATGAAGCACAAGTTCGTGAAGAAGTTCAAGGCGAAAGAGCGCGCCTTCCTCGCCTCCCTCAGCGACCTCAACTCCGACGACGAGCATGCTTCCTCCTCTTCGAGCGACGACGAGTCCGAGAGGAGGGTCGAGGACAAGCTGAACGGACTCTGCTTCTTCGCCGACTCCACCCACGGAGGCTTCTGCACCATGGCACTTGGTGACGAGGTGGAGGGCGCCAAGGGTGATGCTCCCGGCGACGACGACAACACATCTAAGGTATCATCTTCCGTTGATGCTCTTGTCGCTGAGGTTAATGACTTGACTGCTACTTTGCTTCGTCAAGATAAATTGCTTAAGCGTGCTGCTAGTGATAGAAAAGAGTACAAGGCTAAGCTAGAAGATATGCTTAAAGAGCTTGAGATAGTTAAGAACACTCCTATAGTGTCTGACGAGCCAGAGTGTGAGTTTTGTAGTGTGTACATGGCTGATCTTGCTAGTCTGCAGTCCAAGTACGCTGAGTTAGTTGATAAGTTTAATAGTGTGCGTGCTTCACCTGTCTTGTTGGGTACATGCAAGTCTTGCTCAGACTTGCAATCTGAGTTGGCAGAGAAGAATGCCAAGCTTACCTTACTTGAGAAGGCCAACTCAGATAGCACTAGTGTGGCTAAGTGTGCACTTTGTGAGGGTTTGGAGCTAGAGATTGCCAATTGCCGGCATGACAAGATGCGTACCGAGGAGGAAAACACATACCTTTGGACCATCTTGAGTTGGGTGTCTTGCAGTGACCCGCAACTTGGCATGATGGTCAACCAATTCAGGAGGGGAATTGGTGGACCGGGATTAGGCTTTACTTCAGGTGGGAAGGGTGATGATCTTTATGGCAAAGTTGGTGAGTGTAGTGGTGTGCTCCCGAGTGAAAAACCTGCCACTACTCCTAAGCTTCTCAAAATCACACCACCTAAGCCACTTGTGCCTCCTACCAAGGATGGTGTGTTTGAAGAACCTCCAAAAGCTCCACCTCAGAAACAAGTGTGGATTCCAAAACTGAACCATCTAAGGAACCCACTTGACACACTCCCTTCCATCTCTGAGGAACCCCTTCCCAAAGCCAAGCCACCTCCAAGAGTGAACTATACCCACAAGAAAGTGAGCCAAACACCTAAAAGAGAGGTGTACCATTGTGAGTATTATCATAGAGATGGTCACTTGGTTGAGTTTTACTTTAGGAGGAAGAGAGATGAGAAGCGTGAGTATGAGTTGAACAACCGAAACATGTACCGTCCTCCCCATGGTGTACATGTACCGCCTGTTCAGAGGCGCACTACTAGGCCTAGAGGTGCAATGCCTTAAGGTGCTAGGCCTCGAGATCATGAGACCACGTGGTGGTCGTGCACGGCGAGGTTCGGGTCGTGGTCAATATGACTATGAACCTCGTGGCGGTGCTTTTGTGTCTCACAGCTCTAGCGGACCACGTTTTTCCTCTCGTGGTGATCGCTTTCCTCAAATGGGACATGGCATGTTTGGTGTTTTTTCTAACACTTTTTTAGGGCAAATGATGCATCACTGGTATCCTTCTCAGTTTACTAACCCCAGTGGTGTGCCATTTGCTCATCCTATATCTTTCTATTGATGTAGGACGAAGGCTTAGAGAACACATGGCTCATTGATTCCAGATGTTCGCGCCACATGACCGGAAGTTCAAAATGGTTCTCCAGCCTTGACCCCGTGCAACACAAGGAATACATCACATTCGGGGATAATAGCAAAGGTAAAGTGGCTCGTGGAACTATTCGGGTTAACGAGAGCTTTATTCTCAAAGATGTTGCTTTGGTCTCGAACTTGCATTTCAATTTGCTCTCTGTTTCGCAACTCCTTGAGGACGGCTTTGAAGTGCGCTTTAAACATGGCTTTTCTCGAGTTCTTGACTCTCATGGAGATCTTGTTTGTCGGATCGTCCCATTTGGCCGTGTCTTTCGAGCTGATTTTTCTCACTCATTTGGCTCTTCCCGCTGTTTGGTGGCCAGATCCTCTTCTGAGCTTTGGAAGTGGCATAGGAGACTTGGTCATTTGAGCTTTGACCTTCTTTCTAGGTTGAGCTCACTTGGCTTAATCCAAGGATTGCCCAAATTGAAATTTGAGAAGGATCTTGTTTGCCACCCTTGTTGTCATAGAAAGATAGTAGCCGCTTCTCACTCACCTGTAAATCAAATCATGACTAAGGAACCCGGCGAGCTACTTCACATGGACACAGTTGGTCCAGCTCAGGTTCGGTCAGAAGGTGGAAAGTGGTATATGCTAGTGATTGTGGATGATTTTTTGAGGTACTCTTGGGTATTTTTCATGGAGAGTAAGGATGAGGCTTTTTCACATGCTCGAGATTTGATTCTTCGGTTGAGAAATGAGTTCCCTAAGAATGCCATGAGAGCTATTCGCAGTGATAATGGCACAGAATTCAAGAACACTCATTTTAAAACTTTTTGCAAGTCTTTGGGTCTTGAGCACCAGTTTTCCTCACCTTACGTCCCGCAACAAAATGGCATTATTGAGCGCAAGAATCGGACCCTTGTCGAGATGGCTAGGACGATGCTCGATGAGCATAGGACTCCTAGGAGGTTTTGGGCTGAAGCAATCAACACAGCTTGCCATGTTTTCAATCGCATTTTTCTCCGTGCGTTTACGAAGAAAACTTCTTATGAGTTGCGATTTGGGAGGTTACCCAAAGTGAGTCATTTTAGGGTGTTTGGGTGTAAGTGTTTCATCTTGAAACAAGATAATTTGAACAAGTTTGAGTCCAGGTCCTCCGACGGTATCTTTCTTGTTATGCTTTGCATTCTAGAACTTATCGAGTACTTAACCTTGAAACTAACCGTGTTGTGGAGACCTGCGAGGTCACATTCGATGAAACTATGTCTTGTATAACCCCTGTCTTCGAGTGTGCAGGTGATGAAGAGCTTGGTGAAAGGAAACTATGTCTTGTATAACTCCTGTCTTCGAGTGTGCAGGTGATGAAGAACTTGGTGAAAGCATTTTTGTGGAGGAGGAGCAGGACGATGCCGATTGGGGTGATCCCGAACCGACTCCACCGGCTGCCTCTATCGAGCCTGCGACGACTACTTCAGCTCACGGTCCAGACCCCTCTACTTCCACTTCTTGGGGACCGTTCGAGCAGCTTCCTCGGCTGCGCCGGGCTGCACCTAAGGAGGCACCAGCTGTCTTTGAGAGGGGGGGGCGACTTCTTCCGGAGAGGCTCCACGACACATTCAGCGTCGCCACCCTGTTCAGACAATGATTGTTGATATTGACCAGCGAGTCACGCGGTCCAGGTCCTATACTATCTCACACTTTGCTCATTCTGTATTTGTTGCTTCTTTTGAGCCCCGAGATATTGGACACGCTTTATCTGATCCTGATTAGGTTAATACTATGCATGAGGAGTTAGAGAACTTTGATAGAAATTAAGTCTGGGTCTTAGTTCCTCCACCTCCAGAGTGTCATCCCATAGGTACAAAGTGGGTGTTTAAAAACAAACAGAGTGAAAATGGGGTGGTTGTTAGGAATAAGGCTAGACTTGTTGCTCAGGGGTATTGCCAGAAAGAGGGGATAGACTTTGAGGAAACCTTCGCTCCTGTAGCTCGTTTAGAGGCTATCCGTATTCTGTTAGCGTTCGCTGCTGCTAAGGACTTTAAGTTGTTTCAGATGGATGTCAAGAGCGCTTTTCTAAATAGGTACATAGAGAAGGAAGTGTATGTTAGGCAACCCCCAGGCTTTGAAAATGCCAAGTATCCTAACCATGTCTTTAAGTTGCACAAAGCTTTATATGGTCTTAAGCAAGCCCCTAGAGCGTGGTATGGCAGGGTGAAAACTTTTTTGCTTAAGAAGGGATTTAGGATGGGATCAGTAGATAAGACTTTGTTTCTCCTCAAGCAAGGCAATGACCTTCTCTTGGTTCAGATATACGTGGATGATATTATCTTTGGTGGCTCTTCTCACGCTTTGAATGCCAAGTTTGCAGAGTTTATGAGCAGGGAGTTTGAGATGAGCTTGATGGGCGAGTTGACTTTCTTCCTCGGCCTTCAAATCAAGCAAACGTGGGATGGGACGTTCGTGCATCAAGGTAAGTACACAAAGGACGTCCTGAAGAAGTTTGACATGGGCGAGGCCAAGCCTCTTTCGACGCCCATGGCAACGACGACAGCGATGGATGCCGATGAGGACGGCGAGCCCATGGACCAGAAGGAGTACCAGAGTATGATTGGGACATTGCTGTACCTGACGGCGACAAGACCGGACATCCAATTCGCGGTGTGCCTCCGCGCACGCTTCCAGGTGTCGCCGCGCATCTCTCACCGTTAGGCGGTGAAACGCATCATGAGGTACCTCCGCTTCACTCCTGAGTTTGGGCTTTGGTACTCTGCTTCTTCCTCGCTCTCTCTTTACGGTTATTCGGATGCTGATTTTGCTGGCTGCCGCTTAGATAGGAAGTCCACGTCGGGGACTTATCAGTTTTTGGGTTCATCTCTTGTGTCTTGGTCATCCCGTAAGCAGTCTAGCGTTGCACAATCCACCACAGAAGCTGAGTATGTCGCTGCTGCTGCTTGTTGTTCCCAGTTGCTTTGGATGATAACCACCATACGTGATTTTGGTCTTAAATTCTCCAGAGTGCCTTTACTGTGTGATAGTACTAGTGCCATCGGTGTTGCTAAGAACCCAAGACTTCACTCTAAGACCAAGCATATAGATGTTCGCTTTCACTTTCTCCGTGATCACCAAGAGAAAGGCGACATTGAGTTGCATCACGTAGCCACCCAGGATCAACTTGCAGATCTTCTCACTAAGCCCCTTGATCAAGCGACTTTTGCTCGCTTGCGAGGAGAACTGGGTGTGTGTTTCCCTTTTTAGAGGAGGGAAACACTTTGTTTGTTGTACACTAGTTTTAGTTTATTTTGTAGTCTAGGTTTTGATTTGTCTTTGTATGATAGTGTATTTGCATTGCATTTTATGATATACTTGTATTTTTAAGCTTCATGTATATAACACTTGAAATGAAACTATGCTCTTGTTAGTATGCCATATGAGTACTTTGTGGTGCTTGTCAGCTTAGACTCTCATTGATCATTTGATATATGTTATAAGTTAAGCATGATTTTCTAATGTGAACTTATTTAAACTTGCTAAAATTAAAAATGTTCACCGTCTGAGATGGTAACTAGCATGTGTAGGATGTTGAGATCCCTTTATGCTATATTGTGCATGCTTGGTTACTGTCTCATGCTTTGAGTCCCACACTTGCTTAGATACTTTACTTGTGCTAAAATCTAAAATCTAAGTAAGTTGAATGAAAAGATCGAGATGGGTCCGTATTGTCCCACATCAAGGTATCGAGACTGCTTCCAATTGCATATTTGAATGAACTTGAGCCTTGTAGTGGATGACCGAAACCATTGCTTTGAGCTCCTGATTGTCTTTTGACATAGGCTTCGCTTGGTTGAAAAGTTAGGCTTGCTAGTACGGATAATCTCTCGCACACACATGCTTGACCAATACTTATAATTTGCTGCTAACTCTGAAAATCTGATAAAATTAACAAGTTTGAGGTCTTTGACATGATGTGTGATCATGGTTTGGGGTAGTTCACCTTGCTTACACATGACTAGCACTAGGTTGATTTCTAGCTTGCATTTGCTAAGTGCTATCTTTTATGGTGAACCCCTTTCTGAAGAACTTACAATCTGCTCAAAACTGCTTACACTTCATATTCCGTATCATTTGATCAGTTTAAGCACATGCTAGCACTTGTCTGTTGATGTCTTACTCACCGGTTTACCGGCTAGAGTATCTTTTCACTCCGATTGCTATATATCTGAAGCTTCTGCATTTGTGCATGTCATTGTGTTTTAGGCTTGCTGTGTGCATTATTCAACAAGGGGGAGAAATTTGACACACACACACATACCTGACACATCACATGCTTATGTCAAGGGAGAGTCACTTGACATGTCTTGAAAGGTTGTCTTCTCAGAGGGAGAGACTAGTTCTCAAGGGTTGAAGGGGAGAAGATTATGTGCACTCATGTATGCATTTGCTCAGAGGGAGTTGTTTTGCATTGCTTCTTGCTAGATGTGTTGAGCCTTTGCCTCTTTCTGGAGGATCTAGCGTCTCGAGTGCTTCTTACTTGGCTAGCGGTGTTGAGCCCGTTTTCTGCCTCTTCTTGAGGGCTAGCCATGTTTTGCTTGGTTGCATTGAGCCGTTGCCCATGTCTTTGGGGATCAAGTTATGCTTGCTTCAAATGACCATATTATGCTTCTCTTTGGCTTTTGGTCGTTTGGTAAGCTTTCTTCTTTTCTTCTTCTTCTTCTATTTCTTTTTCTCAGCCGTGGTGTGTTGGTGTTGAACAATGCACTCATCAAGGGGGAGATTGCGAACACAAGGTTTATACTTGTGGTTCAGTTGTGATGATGAGTGATTGATTCAACTACTAGCATCTCGAATGGGGTGCTACTGACGGTGGTGAAAGCCACGAGTTCCACATGTGCCTTAGCTTGTGTTGTGCAAGTGTCGAGCATGGAGGCGGTGGCCGACGGCGAGGTGAAGGTCAAGTGATGGCGGGTCACGCCGAATGGACCGGGAGCGGTGAAAGGGCGGACGCATCGAGACTTGACCGAGGGACCCGGGAATCGCCGGGCGGGATCGCGTTCGGCACTTGGCTTCGACAAGTGCAAGGACATGGGCCGGTTTGTTGGTTTGGGCCTCAAAACCAACGGAGGCGGGTTTAAGTGGTTTGGACCTCGAAAACCACCCTGGGGGTTTTACGGGTTGAGCCTTAAAACCCTCAAGTGAGGTCCCGAGGCGACGGACGGCACGTGGCGGCATCGGGGAGTTCACGCCGAGGCGGCTACCGTGAGAAGGCGCGGTGGCCGTCGGATCAAAATATCTATCCGGCTCGGTGGAGTTGTACTACAATGTCCTTGGGCTAGGTAGTACGCTTCGGTGTCATGTAAGGGCAAAACTGGAATTTGAAATAAGCCCCTGGCCGATAAGTATGGTGAGGGGAGCTCTCTTATCCCTTCACCTCCTCCATTTGCATTTTCTCCTTTAGGTTTTCCCCTTCCTCTAGTTGGTTGTGAGAGAGAGGTCCACTAATCTTTCATTAGTGTAAGAACCGAGATTACTCATAGGAAAGGAGGTCCCGAATCCTTCTTGTCTCTTCATGGGGTTAGATTGATGTGTTGATTCACGTTTTGATTGTTGTTCATCGCGTTCTTCATTTCTCTTCTTCTACCCCTCTTGTTTTCGAGTTGATTTTTTGAGTTGTGATCCATCTTAGCGCATGCCACTTGTTTCTACTTGATCCTTGTTGTGATAAGATCCTTTCCACCGAAGAATTTCATCCGATTACTCACGAGCACATAGATCGGGTCGAATCAAGGTGCAAGGGCGTTTTTAGTGGTGTTCTTCGTTCCCCTTCGATTTCTCGTTGATTGGCTTCAAATTGGGCAATGACCTCTTAGAGGTAGCTCCCCTACTGTCTTGTGATCATGCTCACCAAGTTTCGTGACAGTTGGTGAAGATTTGGGCCACAAATCGAAAGATCGAAGTGAGAAGGCAATTTTCGGGGCGTTGTTCTTATTTCGGGTCACGCCAACCGGAAGGTTTGGTCATCCACCGGAAGTTCGGTCCAAGTTTTGTTTTGGTTTTGCGTTGTTTTTTGCTTAGGGGCGCTTTGATCGGAAGTTCTGGTTCCCGACCGAAAGTTCTGGTCCCCAATCGAAAGTTCTGGTTGCTGACAGGAAGTTCTGGTGGAGGCCGACAAGAAGTTCGGTGAAACTTCGGTCGGGGGGACGGAAGTTCGATCCAACTTCCGTCCCTCACCGGAAGTTCGGTCCCAACTTCCGTCCGCGCGGTTTTATTTGTTTCTTCTCATTTCTTCGGGGCTTGTCTTTTTGTCTTTCTCGATAGTCCCGCTGTGCCTCTAGGACATCTCCTAAGGTATCCAGCTACCCGTTGGCTCGTGGATTTATCGGTCGCGTGTGAGTTCATTTTGGGGTTGAATTTGGGACACTTGGTCAAAAGTTTTGAAAGAAATTTTAGGCTCTCATTCACCCCCCTCTGGTCGCCACTTTCGGTCCTTCACTTTTATGAGGTGAACAACGGTCCTGCAAGCTGCAACGTACCTCCGAGGTACGTGGTGTCCTGCGTTTCCGAGCTTAATTGTCTCAAACCATCTGTTTGGCCGTTTGGCCATAATCTCTAAACAATTCACGCGGTAGACATGGAGTGAGGACTTCTTTCCACGTCATTGCTAGTCGCCGGTCGCCACTTTTAAGTCTTTGCGTGTTGGGCACTGGCCACTAGGAGTTGACGTGCCACGGTAGTTGGCAGTCCACGTTCAACCAGAGATCTGGTTTCTCTGCTGATACAGATACCGTGCAATGCAACGATCTTCTCAAAAGTGATTGAACAGCGCTAACTCTTTGCTCGCCTCCTCTTGCTGTGCGTTCATTGCCCCTTCGTCCCATGCCATCTACGAGAAAATTAGAAGTTTGCCCTTATGCCATATGGATCTCGCTCAAATACCATAAAAGTCATAGAATTCGCTAGATTGGCTCTTTGAAATAAGTGATTCACTACATCCACACCCCCCCCCCCCCAAATGAGTGGATCTGCACAGGTGCTGTCGTCCAACAGTAGCCATGAAGTTCGAACATAGCTGAGAGGGGGAAAGTGTAAGGAGACATGATGGCGGAGCGACGATAGTATTTACCTGAACATTGAGAATAGTAATAATATAAAAGTGACACTCTAGGAGCCTTAAATCAAACAAAAAAATTAATATTTGATAACATAAATAACAATATACAATAGTATTATATATTTTACATATATGGTTCATACTCTGTACCATACATCATGCATCCATTATCTATTTCTGATTATCTATACATCTACTGAATCAAAGTGATAGAGTCATAATAATCTCAAATTTATAGGGTCTAGACCAATTATCAACCAATTGTAAAGTGAAAAATATGGAGTAATGTGAAACTAATATAAGTTGAAGACCAACAGCTTTAGCTCATTAACTATGAGCTAAAATGTTGGCTCAGCTCATTGAAAAATATAAATGAGCTAAGTCGAGCCGAGCTACTAATGAATCGAGTTAAGTAAGCTGTTGAGCTGTGAGATTTTCGTCCGGTTCTAGCCTATTGGTTAGAAATGATGTAGCAACCAACCGATGATCACAGATCAAACGGCGTGGCACGGACCGGCAAGCCGCTAAGTCCACGCTACTTCAGTCTCCCAGCGACCAGCGTCAGTGCGTCAATCCGTGCTAGCTCCTGCAAGACCTGCACCACCTCCGGCCCACCACCAATCAGCCTTCGCCGAAACCCGGTCAAGACGTCAAGTCCACGGACCTATAAGTCACAATCACTACTCACAGCAAACCAAACGCGTGCCCAGTTGGAGCTAACAAAGCAGCCAGATGAGGGTGAGCCCACCTCGCCTTCTCGCCACCATGGCTGCTCACCTGCCTCGTCTCCCCGTCCACCTCTTCGTATTCCTCGCCGTCCTTGTCCATGTCCCAGCCTCCCATGCCATCCCACCTTCGCTCCCGACCTCCTATGAAGGTTCGATTTGCTCGGAGTCGTTCTTCTGCGGCGGCGTCAATATCAGCTATCCCTTCTACCTCGCCGACGCGACCACCGATTACGGATACAACTACTCCTGCGGCTACACCGACCTGAAGATTTCCTGCCAAGGCGAGGGGCAGGCCGAGACCCCGATCATCACTCTCGGCGGCCACGACTACACCGTTGCGAACATCGTCTACGGCAATCACATCATCATTCTGGCGGACAGCGACGTGCTCGTCGGCGGCGACTGCCCTGCAGTCCGCCACAACGTCAGCTTCGATGAGTTGTGGCTGCACAACAGCAGCACCTTCTACAACCTCAACGTGGCGTTTCAGTTTGACGAATACAGAATCAGATGCCCGGGGTTCAAGAGTCCGTCAGATGCTGGCGCAGGGGACTCCTTCGTGGTCATGACTGATGTGCTTGACAGCAGGTATCTGGAGCAGGAATTGGCGATGAACTGCAGCATGATTGTCTCTGTGCCAGTGAGAGACGATGTTGTAATGGCAGCAATTATCCAGAGCGGATACGGAGACGTGTAAGCGTGGGTTCGAGTTGGAATGGAGCCGTATCGCAGCAGATGGGAGCCACCTGTGCGAGGAGTCGTACGGGCAATGCTCCTATGGCCAGAACAGGGAATTCCTGGGCTGCTTGTGCCGGGGAGGGAAGGTGGGCAACCCGGACTGCAAACACATCATCGTCCCTGCCAGCCCCGCAACTGCATCAAGTAAGTAGTAAGCCCTTTAACCAACTGAAAGATGTATCCCGTCCAAAAACTAAATCTGCTCCGTATGTCTTTGTGTGTATATATGTATTGAGGTTTCGCTTCACAATAAAATGAGTTTAAGGAGGTTTCCTATTGGCAAATTAAACAAAAGACAAAGAACACAAAACTCTAAATTTTCGGAAGAATCGAAAACAATGAATAGGCCACCAGGAATGAGTTGACTAAATTTAGGCTCTCATCACAAGCCCGTTACAATTCTACTACTTGTCAATCTTTCATCATTTCGCCAATCAAGTGACTTGGCATTGAGAACATCCTTTGAACCGGCATGCTATCTTCGATTAGATTCATAATATCACTCCAAGGAGCCTCAGTTACGAAGGAAATTGTTCTCAGCAAGCATACAACCGTTTTGAATAAAATGAAGTAAAATTTATGTGGGCCCACCTGTCTCATTGATTACTCGCTCTGTCCTCAAAAATTGAAAATCTTGCCTCCCGATGAATGGAACAATTTCAAATTGATAAAGTTTATGATGCATAATAATTATTACTAGATTAATCACGTGATATATTTTTCACAATAAACCTAGCTATTTGAGGATACAAATGTTGATATTATTTTCTATAAATTAGTCAATCTGACATTGGTTTTTTTAATAAATTTTTGCATTGTTTTCCTGTTTGACGTGAATCAGCTTAATTAACCTTTCTCAAATCTGACATTTTCTTTTGTTCGTTGGCATACAGGATCAAAGAGGAAAACAACAATTATTGCTGGTAAGCACTGTGCAGCCTATAGACATAGACGGTAACAGTCTTCAAATCATAGCTTTAACTTCTTACTTTTACAAAAATAATAATTACTGAAAACTGATATATGTATATTTTTATGAAATTATTTTTCATAATAAATCTACTCATATGGTTTTCACATATCCAAACTCAACAACTTAAAAATTATTTATGATTTATCTTCTCAATGTTTGACAATCTTGTTCAAAATGACTTTTTTTAGTAATATGGAGTACTGATCTTCAGTTTGTCTAAAAGAGCAGAAGAAAATCATATAATGAATTATTGTCATGTCATGTTTTAAAATCTATAATTCTAAAAAATATTCGAATCCACTAGCCAATGACAGCCATGTAGATAAATTTCATCCTCCCTTCTCGTAATAATTTGATGAGTTTCCTCACTGACTAGTGGTGCATTTGTTCTTTGCAAATTGAATTTTTTTAGAATGCTTTGCAGTTGAATTCATTGTGAGTTTTTGTGATATGCGCATGTATTGTTGCAGGCACATCCTCCCTTGTATTCCTGTGTCTAGTTATTCTCACATTCTTCTTGGCCTGTAAATATGGCTGGCTGCCCCTCAAAACTAAGGCCGAACCAAGGATTGAGTCCTTTCTACAAAAGAACAGGAACCTACATCCGAAAAGATACACTTACGCAGATGTGAAAAGAATGACAAAATCCTTTGCTGTGAAGCTAGGTCAAGGTGGATTTGGTGCTGTATACAAAGGCAACCTCTACGATGGCCGCCAGGTAGCAGTTAAGATGCTAAAGGACACCAAAGGTGATGGCGAGGAATTTATGAACGAAGTGGCCAGTATTAGCAGAACTTCTCATGTCAACGTTGTGACACTTTTGGGATTTTGCCTGCAAGGATCCAAAAGGGCACTTATTTATGAGTACATGTCTAATGGTTCACTTGAAAGTTATGCCTTCAACAGCAACATGAATAGTGAAAATTTATTGAGTTGGGAGAAATTATTTGACATAGCAATTGGCACGGCCGAGAGGACTTGAATATCTCCACCGGGATGCAATACTCGAATTGTGCATTTTGACATCAAACCACATAATATTCTATTAGATCAGGATTTCTGTCCTAAGATATCTGACTTTGGCTTGGCCAAGCTATGCCTGAATAAAGAGAGTGCAATCTCCATTGGTGGTGCAAGAGGGACGATAGGTTATATTGCCCCCGAGGTCTACTCAAAGCAATTTGGAATAGTAAGTAGCAAGTCAGATGTGTATAGTTATGGAATGATGGTCCTTGAGATGGTTGGTGCAAGGGACAAGAATACAAGTGCAAATAGTGAAGCTAGTAGCCAATATTTCCCTCAGTGGATTTATGAACATTTGAACGACTACTGTATCAGTGCTTCTGAGATTGATGGTGAGACCACGGAGCACGTGAGAAAGATGATAGTCGTAGGTTTGTGGTGCATACAAGTGATTCCAACTGATCGGCCAACAATAACTAGAGTTGTCGAGATGCTGGAGGGAAGCACAAGTAATCTGGAATTGCCACCCAAAGTTCTCTTGAGCTGACAACCATTGGGATTTTCCTACTAAATGTTGCTAGCGCTACCAGGTTGCACAAATGCAAATTTTTTATATGTATATGCAGAACCAAGGGCATGCATCGAATGTTATTTTTGGTCTGTAAACAAGATGAAACTATATAGGAATTAATTTCTGGGCAGTGGTGCTCAGCCTCATACGCCACCGTATGACGGTAGTACATTGTTCAGACTAGCTGCAAGCACTGATTCTCTTCTGTGTGTTTGTAGTTTGTACACACAGATGCATTACAAATTCAGTCGGTGGGCTAGGTTTAAAATTTAAATCACCATGGAATTGATTACATAATTAAAATGGAGATTAAATTCTTCATTCCAATTCAGATCAGAATTGCGACACCCGATTCCTGAAAATACTTGAACTGTGAACTACTAGTAGAGAACTAGAGATTAGTAGTATAGTTCTGTAGGTATTAAGAGCCAGAGCTTACCGAAGTCAGAGTGCTCTAACGATGTGGTCATAGCTGAGATCTCGGCTGTCCGCATTCATCACTCATCAGTGACCGTTGAGCGTCGGCCATAGCCGGGCCTGCTGGCCTGCGTCCATGTTTGCCTCCGCTTGAGTCAATGGCTGCCACTAGTTTCCACACGGACCGCGGTGTCAACACAGGAAACGGTCGCTAGAGGCTATCTACTGTATCTATGACAAAAGTCCCTCAACTGGACGTGAAAATTTCATAATCTCGGCGGACTCTTCGCTAGTCTCTAGCGGTGACTAGTCACCGTGTTAGAACATTTTGCAGGACGGAGAGAAAAGGCATGCCACTGGTGCGGGTTTTTCTATGAGAGCTTTAATTTCAATCACCACAAAAGTTAGCCTAGCAGATACACGTACGTTTACGGGCCAAGACGATTTGCCTGCACTATCAGACTACGCGTTGAGTGGACCGGTGTACGCTGTACAGGATAGACTATACACGATTTCGTGACATATGTTGGATACTATTCTACGGTTGAAACCAAACGTTTTCATGGGTAGCTCTGGTTGTGCTGACCAAACTTCTTTCGATTCCACTTAATTAGTTTCTTTTTCCTCATTTAGAATCCATGGTATGCAGCACACAAACAGAAACCCCAGACGTTGTTTGTAATTAAGGAGGGGCCAGCTTCAAGCAACAAACACACAAACCGCTAGCTTGGGAGTTGAGGCAATAGCTTTTTACTATACCCATATAGGCTATGGCGGGTCTCCTGCTATGGCACCGTCGTCTGCCGCTGATGCGGCTGCTGCTTCTCCTCGCCGTCCTGGTTGCCGCTTCCCGTGGCGCTTCTTCGGGCGACGATTACAACATCTCCTCCATATGCAAGCTGCAGCAACCATACACCTCCGGCAAAGTGAGTATCAGCTAGCCGTTCTATCTTTCGGATCAGACGGCAGATGTTCTGGGCACCAACAAGTCCTCCTGCGGCTACCCCGGGCTGGCTATCAGCTGTGTCGACGACAAGTATCCCATCATGCAGCTCGGCAGCAGCAACCCAGATGACTACTACAACGTGACGCACATCGACTACACCAACTTCACCATCTCCCTCGCCTACCCTGGTGTCCTTGATGATGAGAGCTGCCCACAGATCGACCACAACATCACCGTGCCGCCCACCTTGTGGCTCAACTTACCACCAGAGTACACCGTTCGTTACCTCCTCTTCTTCACCAACTGCTCCGTCTCCACTCTCCCTGATCAGCCTAACATCCAACCGATCGTGTGTTCAAGATCCAACAACAGTGTAGATGGTTATTCTTTTGTGATTCCTTCGGATGTGCCGCACGATCTTCTGTCGAGGCAGTGCAAGCAAGTGATCGTAGCGCCGGTGCTTCAGAACGCCTCGCTGATGATCGATCAGAAATGGAGCACAAATGGGTACCGCAACGCTCTTAAACAAGGGTTTCAGTTGGGATGGAACTCGAGTAGGAGGTCTGAGCAGTGTACCAAGTGCGAGGGATCCAATGGAGGGTGTGCCTACAGCAGAGAAGGGGAACTCGTGGCTTGCTTGTGCACCGACGGCCGAGTGAGCGACCATGGTGAATGCACCAAAGGTAAGCCTCTGTGTCCTGTACCATGTTTTCCCTTCCCCAGCGTCGCAGTTTTTGCTTCTCTTTGATTGTGCTGCTTTCTTTCATGCTTTGGGTTATTGAATGCGATGTGTCCGTTTGTTCATTTGAGGTTTTTTGTTTTTTCGTTTTATGCTGCAACAAATTACTTGTCGACTACCCTAGCAATACAGGAAAGGTCAGATGGAGAAGACTAGCCTGAATGCCCAGATTCTCCATGTTTTACTCAGCCACCAGAATTAGCGGCTGCTTTTCAGCAGTTAGGTGCGCCACGCTCAGTTCTTGCCTGGACAGGACTTGTGTGCGACGGCAAATATCGGTGCATAGCCGGAGATTGAAGACGAAAGAGTCATTTGTCCTGTTTTCTTTGTTCGTGAATATGAAAAATGAATAAAATATCGTCTCTAGTGTGTTACGACAAAAGAACACTAAATTTACAATTAAGTAGCAATGTATGCAAAACTAGACAACGCACATTTCATAATACACTCGTTCTGCATATCTTTAGGATAAAAGAAAAAACAGCGAATAAAAAGGTTTTCCTAAAAAAAGATCAAGAAATCTATTTTGTATGGTTCTTATTTCGTTGAAAACGTTTTCATGAGACTTTCTTTCATTGAAGAAGTATAATAATATTGGACAAATTATGCTCGTTGCGGTGTTCAATATATTATGTATTTTAGCGGGTTCCTGTTGAAAAATTTCCCTTGATTGCTTTCTGCTTGTTTGGATTAGTGAGGATACAGTCCAACTAGCGGTATTGTGCTTGTTTGGATTAGTGACGAACTGACGATAGAACCTTGTTCGTTCGTCGAGAGCGAGGGCCATACAATTTCCTGATTGCTTTTTCTTACTTTTATGAGGTGAACAACGGTCCTGCAAGCTGCAACGTACCTCTGAGGTACGTGTTGTCCTGCGTTTTCAAGCTTAATTGTCTCGCACCTTCTGTTTGGCCATAATTCTCTAAACAATTCACGCGGTAGACCTATTAGTGTGTGAGGAGTGAGGACTTTTTCCACGTCATTGCTAGTCGCCGGTCGACACTTTTAGATCTTGTTTGGCTACTCCCAAATACACTTCAATCCATACAGTTTGTAGGGGATTAAAGTGTATTTTAGTTTAAATTTCACTCCAATCCCCCATAAACCGTATGAATTGAGGTGTATTTGTGTGCAGCCAAACAAGACCTTAAGTCTTTGCACGTTGGGCACTGGCCACTAGGAGTTGACGCCATGGTAGTTGGTAGTCCACGTTCAACCAGAGATCAGGTTTCTCTGCTGATACAGATACCATGCAATGATCTTCTCAAAAGTGATTGAACAGCTCTAACTCTTTGCTCGCCACACCCCTCCTGCCTCCTCTTGCAGTGCATTCATGCTCTTCGTCCCGTGCCATCCGCGAGAAAATTAGAATTTTATCCTTATGCTATATGGATTTTGCTCAAATGCTATTAAAATTATGGAATTGGCACTAGATTGGCTCTTTGAAATAAGTGTTTCGCTAGATCAAGACATGTGGAGCTCAGACCCTCCCTCCACCCCCCCCCCCCCCCACAACGAGTGGATCTGCCCAGGTGTTGTCATCCAGCACTGGCCATGGAATTCGAAGATAGATGAGAGGGGGGAAAGTGTAAGGAGACATAGCGGCGGAGCAATGATGATGGCTCGTCCTTGTCTTTGGGAGCGAATTCGACATCGTAGATCTACTCGAGATCAAACCGCTATGGCACCCTGCTTTGTGTCGTCCTTGCCTCCTGCCGGGTTTCTCGAGCCGGCTCAAGTAGAGGCAGAGCAGAGGACACGGGTGAAGGGCCCTCTCGCGGTGGCGGTGGCGGTGGTGGGTTGTCGTCCGAGTCACCTTGGAGCTACATGAGGGCCTCTTTTTCCCTCCTCCTCCCAAACGAATTCAGTCATATTCTAAACTTATAAAACATTTTAGCTTTATGAGATTCTACTTTTGCTATATATTTAGTATAGAATATGTCTAAAAAATAATATTTAAAACCAAAAAACATCTTATAACATAGAAAAGGAGGAGTTTTCTGTTTTCCCTGAGTGGAATTTAACTGACACCACCCCAGGGAGTAGGTTAAAATTCAATCTTGCTTGGACCAACAAGCCTAGGGTAGCGCTAGATAACGAGCCGACTCGGTTAGGCTTGTTCGCTCGTTAATTTAACGAGCTAGCTCGGTTCGGCTTATTTTCAAGCTCGAGCTAGTTCATTAAACTCACAAGCCATATATAAAAATTATAGAAAATTTAATATATATGTATTTACCTAAAACTTGAGAATAGTAATAATACAAAAGTGACACTCTATGAGCCTTAAATCAAACAAAAAAATTAATATTTGCTAACATAAAATAACAGTATACAATAGTATTATATACTATACATATATGGTTCATACTCTGTACCATACTCTGTACCATACATCATGCATCCACTATCTATTTCTGATTATCTATACATCTACTAAATCAAAGTGATAGAATCATAATAATCTCAAATATGTAGGATCTACGCCAATTATCAACCAATTGTAAAGTGCAAAACATGAAGTAATGTGAAACTAATATAAGTTCAAGACCAACAGTTTTAGCCCATTAAATATTGGCTCAGCTCGTTGAAAAATATAAATGAGCTGAACCAAGCCGAGGTACTAATGAGCCGAGTTAAGCAAGCTATTAAACTGTGAGTTTTTCGTCCAGTCCTAGCCTATGGGTTAGTGCTGATGTAGCAACCAACCGATGATCACAGATCAAACGGCGTGGCACGGACCGGCAAGCCGCCAAGTCCACGCTACTCAGTCTCGCAGCGTCAGTGTGTCACACCTCGTCAATCCGTGCTAGCTCCTGCCGGACCTGCACCACCTCCGGCCCCCCACCAATCAGCCTTCGCCGAAACCCGGTCAAGACGTCAAGCCCACGGGACCTATAAGTCACAATCACAACACACTTCACAGGAACCAAACGCGTGCCCAGTTGGAGTTAACAAAACAGCCAGATGAGCGTGAGCCCACCTCGCCTTCCCTTCTCGCCACCATGGCTGCTCACCAGCCTCGTCTCCCCGTCCACCTCTTCGTCTTCCTCGCCGTCCTTGTCCACGTCCCAGCCTCCCATGCCATCCCACCTTCGCTCCCGACCACCTATGACGGTTCGATTTGCGCGGAGTCCTCCTCCTGCGGCGGCGTCAATATCAGCTATCCCTTCTACCTCGCCGACGCTACCAGAGAGACCACCGATCACACATCCTACTACTCCTGCGGCTACACCGACCTGAAGATTTCCTGCCACGGCGAGGGACCGACGGAGACTCCGGTCATCACTCTCGGCAGCCACGACTACACAGTCCAGAACATCTTCTACGACAACCACACCATCATTCTGGCGGACAGCGACGTGCTCGCCGCCGGCAGCTGCCCCGCAGTCCGCCACAACGTCAGCTTCGATGAGGTGTGGCTGCACAACAGCAGCACCTTCCACAACCTCACCTTCTTCTTCGGCTGTGATACCAAGAAGTTTCAATTTGAGGAATACAGAATCAGATGCCCGGGGTTCAAGAGTCCGCCAGATGCTGGCGCAGGGGACTCCTTCGTTGTCATGACTGATGAGGATGAGCCTCTGGAGCAAGAATTGGCGATGAAATGCAACATGATTGTCACTGTGCCAGTGACAGGCGATGCAGTAAGTATTCAGAGTGGATACGGAGACGTGCTTAAGCGTGGGTTCGAGTTGGAATGGAGCCGTATCACATGGGATCGGTGTCAGCAGTGCGAGGCATCGAAGGGGCAATGCGCCTATTACCAGAACAGGGAATTCATGGGCTGCTTGTGCCACGGAGGGGAGGTGGGCAACCCGGACTGCAACCACATCATCCCTGCCCCTGCGAACACTCCAACTGCATCAAGTAAGTCCTCCTGAACCGACCCTTTGTTTTTGCAATCACCAGAGCACGCACGCGTCCCGCGCTGCTCCTGCTTGCCTCTGCCTTGTGCTAACTGCGAGCCCATCGTCCCTGCGAGCACCGCAACTGCATCATCAAGTAAGTAGTAAGCCCTTTAACCAATTGAAAGATTTATCCCGTCTAAAAACTAAATCTGTTCCGTGTGTCTTTGTATGTATATATGTCTGAGGCTTCGCTTCACAATAAAATGAGTTAATTAAACAAAAGACAAAGAACACAAAACTCTAAAATTTTCAGAAGAATCGAAAACAATGAACATGATGGGTTTTGCATAGGCCACCAGGAATGAGTTGACTAAATTTAGGCTCTTTTCACAAGCCCGTTATTATTCCACTACTTGGTCAATCTTTCATCATTTCGCCAATCAAGTGACTTGGCACTGAGAACATCCGTTGAACCGGCATGCCATCTTCGATTAGATTCATATCACTCCAAGGAGCCTCAGTTACGAAGGAAATTGTTCTCAGTGAGCATATAACCGTTTTGAAGTTAAAATGAATATGTGGGCCCACCTGTCTCATTAATTACTTCCTCTGTCCTCAAAAATTGAAAATCTTGCCTCCCGATGAATGGAACAATTTCAAATTTGATAAAGTATATATAAAAATATCATTTATGACGCATAATAATTATCACTAGATTAATCATGGAATATATTTTTTATAATAAACCTAGCTATTTGAGGATACAAATGTTGATATTATTAGTTAAACTGACATTTTTTGTAATAAATTTTTGCACCCTGTTTCTGCTTAATTTTTTTGCATTGTGTTTCTGTTTGACGTAAATCAGCTTAATTAATCTTTCTCAAATCTGACATTGTCTTTTGTTCTTTTTGCATACAGGATCAAAGAGAAAAACAACAATTATTGCCGGTAAGCACTACACAGCCTATAGACGGTAACAGCCTTCAAATCATAGCTTTGACTTCTTACTTTTTACAAAAATAATTACTGAAAACTGATAAAACTGATATATGTATATTTTTATAAAATTATTTTCCTGATAAATCTACTCATTTGGTTTTCGCATATTCAAACTCAACAACTTAAAAGTTATTTATAATTTATATTCTCAATGTTTAACCAATCCTGTTCAAAACGACTTCTTTTAGTAACATGGAAGGGAGTATGATCTTCAGTTAGTCTAAAGGAGCAGAAGAAAAGCATATAATGAATTATTGTCATGTCATGTTTTAAAATGTATAATTCCAAAGAAAATATTCGGAATCCACTAGCCAATGACAGCCATGTAGATAAATTTCATCCTCCCTTTTCGTAATAATTTGATGAGTTTCCTCACTGACTAGTGGTGCATTTGTTCTTTGCAAATTGAATTTTTTTAGAATGCTTTGCAGTTGAATTCATTGTGAGTTTTTGTGATATGCGCATGTATTGTTGCAGGCACATCGTCCCTTGTATTCCTGTGTCTAGTTATTCTCACATTCTTCTTGGCCTGTAAATATGGTTGGCTGCCCCTCAAATCGAAGGCCGAACCTAGGATTGAGTCCTTTCTACAAAAGAACAGGAACCTACATCCGAAAAGATACACTTATGCAGATGTGAAAAGAATGACAAAATCATTTGCTGTGAAGCTAGGTCAAGGTGGATTTGGTGCTGTATATAGAGGCAACCTCTACGATGGCCGCCAGGTAGCAGTTAAGATGCTAAAGGACACCAAAGGTGATGGCGAGGAATTTATGAACGAAGTGGCCAGTATTAGCAGAACTTCTCATGTCAACGTTGTGACACTTTTGGGATTTTGCCTGCAAGGATCCAAAAGGGCACTTATTTATGAGTACATGCCTAATGGTTCACTTGAAAGGTATGCCTTCAACAGCAACATGAATAGTGAAAATTTACTGAGTTGGGAGAAATTATTTGACATAGCAATTGGTACGGCCAGGAGGACTTGAATATCTCCATCGGGGATGCAATACTCGAATTGTGCATTTTGACATCAAACCACATAATATTCTATTAGATCAGGATTTACGTCCTAAGATCTCGACTTTGGCTTGGCCAAGCTATGCCCGAATAAAGAGAGTGCAATCTCCATTGGTGGTGCAAGAGGGACGATAGGTTATATTGCCCCTGAGGTCTACTCAAAGCAATTTGGAATAGTAAGTAGCAAGTCAGATGTGTATAGTTATGGAATGATGGTCCTTGAGATGGTTGGTGCAAGGGACAAGAATACAAGTGCAAATAGTGAAGCTAGTAGCCAATATTTCCCTCAGTGGATTTATGAACATTTGGACGACTACTGTATCAGTGCTTCTGAGATTGATGGTGAGACCACAGAGCTCGTGAGAAAGATGATAGTTGTAGGTTTGTGGTGCATACAAGTGATTCCAACTGATCGGCCAACAATGACTAGAGTCGTCGAGATGCTGGAGGGAAGCACAAGTAATTTGGAATTGCCACCCAAAGTTCTCTTGAGCTGACAAGCATTCGTGTATATATGCAAATATTTGTGATATATATGCAGAAGCAAAGGCATGAATCAAATGTTTTTTTTGGTCTGTAAATATAGCTGTCCAATTTCTGGACAGGGGTCCTCATAGCCTCATACGACACTGTATGATGGTAGTACTTTGTTCAGACTACTGCAAGCACTGATTTTCTTCTGAGTATTTGTACACTAAGATCGCTGGACAGATTTACAAATTGTAGGTGTGCCAGGTTTAAAATTTAAATCACCATGGAATTACATAATTCAAATGGAGACTAACTTTTTCATTCCAATTCAGATCATAATTGAGACACCCGATTCCAGAAAATACTTGAACTGTGAACTACTAGTAGAGAACTAGAGATTAGTAGTATAGTACTGTAGGTATTAAGAGCCACAGCTTACCGAGTCAAAGTGCTCTAACGATGTGGTCATAGCCGAGGTCTCGGCTGTCCGCATTCATCACTCATCAGTGACCGTTGAGCGCCAGCCATAGCCACAGCCGGGCCTGCCGGCCTGCGTCCATGTTTGCCTCAGCTTGAGTCAATGGCTCAATTGCCTGGGTAGCTTCCTAACAGATGGCGGCGTTCACTGCCTCCAGAGCCACTAGCCCACTAGTTTCCACACGGACCGCGGTGTCAACACAGGAAACGATCGCCACTAGAGAGCCTCTACTGTATCTATGACAAAAGTCCCTCAACTGGACGTGAAAATTTCACAATCTCGGCTGACTCTTCGCTAGTCTCTAGCGGTGACTAGTCACGGTGTTAGAACATTTTGCAGGACGGAGAGAAAAGACACGCGTGTTGGGCACTAGCAATTGGGAGTTGACGCCTCGTTAGTCGATCGTCCACGTTCAACCCGAGATCTAGCTTCTCTGCTGATATAGATACTGTGCGACGATCTTCTCAAAAATGATTGAACAGCGCTAAGTCTTTGCAACCCCCTCCCCATCGTCTCTCCGTACAAAGGCGACCAGCGGGCGACTCTCCCACCTCCGACACCACCACCGCCCGGCATGCTCTCTGGCTGCCGCCACCGCCCTCGGCTAGCGGCGGCGGCCACTTATGGCGCCCAGAAATGGCACCCACAGCACCTTCCCCCCCCCCACCTCTCTCCCCCCCTTCCGTCTCTCATCTTCCTCTAACAAAGGACAATCGGCATTGATGATTGGTGGTAGGCCAAAAGTCAGATCCAGGCCCCCCGATCCGGCATGCCCTAGCCCCGATCGAGTGCGATGGATAGTGGACAGCCACCGGCCTAGGCATGCCTGTTGGCTGCGGTTGCGGTCGGTTCGGGGTCTGCGGTCGCTTTCGAGGGTTGGATCGACGCCCATCTCCCCGGATCCGCCTCCTGCTAGAGGACAGGCTCGCAGGTTAGGATGTCGGGCGGACACGTGGTGGCGTCCTGCTCGCCCTTCTCCGCCCGGGGCGACCTCGAGCTTCCATGGCTCCCCCGCCTGCCTGTGGTGGCCCCTCCACCTACTAGCTAGGGCCGGAGCTAGGGCCGTGGACTTCATCCCCATGCCGTGGAGGCGGTGGCCGTGTTGCGCCTGCAATGCCGCCTCACAACAGGCAAATTTGGTGGCTGGGGTTGACGCCAGCCAGTGACCTTCTTTGCGGTGGTGTGTCGAGGTTGCTGCGGTAATGGTGCCCGTGCTAGCAGCTTCGATCTTCTGCTATTGACTAGTTATTGGCCTGTGTATTGCTATGGGCAAGTTTAAGCAAAATATTGTAACTTAGAATACTTAAAAATTTCATTATTGTGGATACAATTCAGTAAGTAGAAGAAGGGTAAAAGAACCATAATAAGTGGTATCCAACATGACAAAAGTCTCAACTTGAGCTTTCAGTACAATTTTTATTATAACCTAGATAAGGAGATCCTTCCATATTTCATATTAAAGCATTAATCTGCGCCAGTAAAAATCTTGTTAGATGTACGACAATACTACATGAACTTAAAAAAATTGGGACCACCAATCAACATAATAAATACCTTGGTTATAGCATGAGAACCTCTTTATATACAATGTTCCTGTTGTACGTCCCATTGTGGTTGGCATACCTTGTAAGAAGTGCAGTTGGGTTGCAGCAAGCTTAGTTGCCCAGACATTTGCCAGCTGATGAAGAGGGAGGCCAAAGCCAAATCATTAGTGAAAAGACATGGGATCAAAAGCTTCCATGGTCCAGGTTACAGATGCTTCCCACTAATAACAAAAGAAAATTTCTGAGTCACTGACCAATGCACACACTAATAATGATGACTTCATTTCAGCTAGTGATGATCAACCTCGGCATTAGAGTTTGGAATACAACAAAAAAATTTCTCCCATGATTGATCCAGTTTAAGCCCTTGTTCTCTTCCCCTCCAAATTCTAGATTTTTTCACTCTCTCTCCATCACATCAACTTTTAGCCGCATACATGGAGCATTAAATATAAGTAAAAAAATAACTAATTGCACAGTTTGGTTGTAAATCACGAGATGAATCTTTTGAGCCTAGTTAGTTCACGATTGGACAATAATTACCAAATACAAACGAAATGCTACAGTTGCAAATTTTTCTAACATTTGCAAAGAGAACAAGAGCTAACCCAAATTTCTTCTAGGGTGACCAAGATTTATGTACCACACACCTACAAGTAGGCAATATTGTGAACATATCTGTTGGAAATGAAGTCCAAAGCCTGAGAGCTGAAATTGCAGGATGTTGCAAAGGCTACAAACCAAGAATTTATCCCACTGCCTGTTTTAATCGATATTAATATGATATGACACTCACAGAAGTATTCCAACAAACACCTAGCATGCAAGACAAGGAACAAATGTGTGTGAGTGTTTGGCGGAGGGTGCAGAGCAAGAAGGTGATGCAGTTTCTGACTTGGGCCTCTCTGGCTTCCTGTATAGCTTGAGTGGAGGAAGACGACAGAGCACGAGAAGAGCTTAGGTTTCGGAACGAAGGCTTACAGTGTCTTCACCGGCAGCCCTCTCCCAGCGCTCACGGACGTCGGCCGGGATCCCGTCCAACGTGGCACTACACGATCATCAATGGCACCGGCGTGTTATCAACCGTGAACCCTCCGCGTCCCAGTACGAGGAGACTTGCCTCGATGCCATACTGCGATGGCTCACCACGGTCGCCCGCACGTGCCGCAGTCGAGGAAGATAGCAACGCGAGCGATGCGAGAGCAAGTCACGGCAACCTGTCTCTGCAGTGCCCGTTCAAGATCTTGACAGAGGGTGAAGTGGAGGACGACGCGAGTTGGCCTGCAGATTGGGGATCACGGGCAGTCTCGGATCACGAGTGGAAGGGCGAAACTTGCTAAGTGAGGAGCGAGGCTGCTGATTGGGGATCACGGGCAGTCTCGGATCGATGCGTTGTATGTACACTGAGGAGAGACCGGGAGGGTTCACCGCGTGGGTCGAGCTGCTATTGGGAGGCGCAAGCACGCGTGGTCACGTAGATCGATGTCTGCCCTCTCTGACTCCGACTGGGGAGCACCTAAACCGTGGAGGCACGAACCGAGTTTTTTTTTCATTTTTACACACGGAACCAGCCTTGGGTGGGGACTAGGGAGTCATCGGAACGCATCCAGGTGAAGTCAAGAACCGTAGAAACTTTTACTGGGGAGCGCCTAAACCGTGGAGGCACGGACCGAGTTTTTTTTTCATTTTTACACATGGAACCAGCCTTGGGTGGGGACCAGGGAGTCATCGGAACGCATCCAGGTGAAGTCAAGAACCGTAGAAACTTTTTAAGTAGGAGAGACGTCACCGTTGTGGTGCTACGGGTGGCCTGCTCTAGAGGGGCGTATAACAGCTAGGTCAAAACCTAGCCTTTGTTAGGATTGGGCCGGCCTTTGCACCATGTTTCTTCCTAGAGGTGGCATCGAAACTACTGTCCGTCGCAGTAGGATGAGTCGGAAGACCTACTCGTGCAGCGTTGTTGGCGTCTGCGGATGTCAAAGTCCTTCCTGAAGGCTTCGTTGGAGCACTACTGCAACCCAAATCATCTCCTTTCGAAGGCTCGATCAGTCCTGTAAAAACCTTGTCTCTTTCTATGTGTGCCTTATGCTCCCCTATGCAATGGTTTGTTCGGTGCTTGATGTCACCGCCGTCGTTCCTCTTCATAGTGGCTACCTAGTTGCTGGCGGATACAGTCGTTTGTAGTCCATATTAGCTACCTGGTCGCTGGCAGATAGATTGTTTCTACTCTACAATGGCTACCTGGTTGCTAGCGGATTCTGGTTCTCTTCTGCGCAATGGCAACCTAGTCATGAGCGCTCTACTTCACAGCGGCTACCTAGTCGCTGGCGGTATCCATCGTATTTTATTTCGCAATGACTACCTGGTTGCTTGCGGATCTACCAATGGATGCTTTGCCACCGCGGCTTGACCCACCCTCTGTTAGCGACAATTGCGCGGATGCATTTTCTTTTGCAGGCATAGTCGGTTTGTGTGTTATGATGGAGGTTCCCCCATGTATTCTTGATGTTTGTTTGTATGTATGGGACTCCGCCGGTAATTCTAGATTTACTTAGGAGTCCTTTGTATCGGTAATCCGGTCTCTCGTTTGGGCTTTCCTCTTAATGAAAAACGATTAAAGACCCGATCTTGAAAAAAGCGCTAAGTCTTTGCTCGCCATGCCTCTCCTGCCTCCTCTTGCCGTGCATTCATGCCCCTTCCTCCTCTGCCACCCGCGAGGAAAATAGAATTTTGCCCTTGTGCCATATGGATTTCACTCAAAAGTCAAAACCATTAAAATTGTGAGATTCAGCATATTGACTTCACAGGCGCTTCGCTAGATCCAGACGTGTGGAGCTCGGATCCCCCCCGACCCGCCCTCCAAGGAGTGGTTCTGCAAAGTTTGAGGCAGAGCGACGACAACCCGTCGTTGTCCTTAGGAGTGAATTTGGCGTTGTAGACTTGCGCGGCTCGAACCGCTATGGGGCCTTGCCTCTGTCGTCCTTGCCTCCTGCCAGGTCTCCCAGAGCTGGCTCAAGCAAGAGACTTTTCCCCTGTGTGCCATTATGAAAGTTGATCATTTCCTCCAGGCCACTAAAATGTTGGAACCTACCTCTGTGCCATGACGTTTATTTTTGTTCACCTCTACGCCATTCCGTCCGTGTTCCGTCGTGTTTTCTCCGTTTGGCAGCACTGACATGTGGGCCCGATCATTGGAAACGTCCAAAATACCCTTCATTCAGCCCATATCTTCTCATTGACTTTCGTTCTCATCTCGCTGTGACTCAGCGCAGAAGAAGGTGTGCTCCTTGTTCTCTGGACGAGCCTCTCGCCGCAGCAGCACCATGCCGGGCCGCCCCTTGTCTCGCCGCATGGCCATGCTGGCCCCGGCTAGCTGCATGGTGACTGCGCTGGGGCGCGCACCAGCAAAGCGTGGAGTCCGGCAAGGCAGAGATGTGGGGTCTGCCTGTTGTGCAGTCATGTGAAGGAGCACAGGACGTGCGCGAGGAGGATGTGTAGGTAGAAATTTTTACCTTTTCTTGCTCAGATTTGCCTCCAAACAGTGGCGGATCCAGAAATCAAACCCTGTGGAGCCAGCTAGTAGGAACTGTGGGGCCAAACTATATATGCTACAGTAATTTACCTTTAGTTTTGCCAAAACCTGTAGAGCCAGATGGCCCCACAGCCACCACATGGATCCGCCACTGCTCCAAATATAGTAGCTTTGATTCTTGATTTGGGATTTGTTTTATTTGCTGAAATCTAGTGGAGTCGGGATATAATTTCTTGACCTTGAGAATCGAGCAGGCCTGCATGTGCACATGCTTATCCTTTCCTCTCCTTTCTTCTTGAGATTTATTCTTCAGGAGAAAGAGAAACTCGCAGGAGGAGGAGGAGGCTGCTGGGCTCCCGTGCCTTGCGCGTTCGCCGGAGGGAGGAACCAGGCAGTGGCATGCGCACCTGCGCCCGCACTCGCTGTGGCCAGAGGCAGTGGCCTGCTCCCACGGGGCGGCGCACGCCCGCGGGCCGGCAGCGGCGGCGGCGGGAACGGAGGCGCCCGCACGCATGCTCGCGTGCCCGGGATAGGCAATGTCCGCATCCCCGGCATCCGACCGCACGCCTCCCCGCTCGCCCGCGCGCCAGTCACAGCGGCCTGGCAGAGCTTGGCCACGCTCGAATCAATCCAACGCCGCCTCCCCTGAGCCTCGCGCCCTCTCCCGTCAGGGCCGCGCTCGCCGGCGGCTCCCGCGTTGGCCAGGGCTGCGCTCGCCAGCGGCTGCCGCTCCCACGCCCGCGCCGGCCGGGTCCGCGCTCGCCGACGGCTGCCACGCCCGCGCCCTCGACGGCTCCTGGCCCTGGCGGCGGTGCTGTCTGTGTCCGCATCCGCGGCCAGGGGAGGGGCTCGCCATGGCGCTAGCGGCCGTCATGGCCATCCACGCGCACGACCTCACAGCACATCTCGCCAGCGTCGACTTCCGCATGGGATTGGCAAGGTACGACGCACAGCTCAGGCTCGTGGAGTTCCTCGTACCGGCTGTGCACGTGGCCGGGTGCACGCTCGCCGTCGTTGGCCTGGCGCTACTGGTCCCCCAGTCCCAGCACCAGCACCAGCACGGAGGGCGGTGGGAGGCGCACACGGCGACCATGCTACGACTGGAGAAGCTCCGTGGCGGCGCGCAGGAGTGGCTCAGCGGCGACTGCGAGCTGCACGCAAGGCACAACCACGCTCGCCGGTGAACGTGTGCGCGAGCTCTTTGCCACGGCGACAACGCGCAAGCGAGCTCCCCACGGCCACCACGGGCACGGCGCGGGTGACATCCGTCGCGGCCTCCATGGGCGAGGCCAGCAGAATGAAAAAGAAAAGGAAGAAAAGAAAATTCAGAGGGTAGTTTGGACTTTTCACAGCTCAGTTTAACACTGTTAGTGGTAAAAACGGACGGAATAGCGTATGGGTCAACAAAAATAAACGTCATGGCACAGAGGTAAGTTCCAATATTTTAATGGCCAGGAGGAAACGATCAACTTTCGTAATGGCACACAGGGAAAAGTCTCCTCAAGCAAAGGCAGAGCAGCAGAGGACACAGGCAAAGGGTCCTCTGTAGTGGTGGTATTGGGTTGTTGCCCGAGTCGCCTATGGAGCTACTTGGGGGCCTCTTTTTTTCTTCTCCTTCTCCCAAACGAATTCAATCCATTCTAAATTTACAAGACATTTTAGCTTCTCTAGATAAGTATGTGTTTGCTATATATTTAGATATATACTATGTCTAGAAAAACAATATTTATAACACACCAAAAAAGTCATAATAGAAAGGGAGGAGTTTTATATTTTTTTCATTAACTAACACCACCCCAGGAGTAGGTTAAAATACAATCTTGCTTAGACCAACAAGCCAAGGATAGGGATAATGAGTCGGCTCGGCTCGAGATAGCTCGGTACGGCTCGTCCAAGTTCGAGCTGACTCGTTAAATTGCACAAAATTTAATATATGTATTTATCTAAAGCTTCCACTCGATAAGCCTTAAATCAAACAAAAAAATAATATATGCTAAATAAATAACAATATACAATAGTATTATTACATTATACGTCTATGATTCGTACTCTATATCATACATCATGCATCCATTATATATTTCTGATTGTCTATACATCTATTAAATCAAAGTGATAGAGTCATAATAATCCCAAGTTTATATGGTCTAGGCCAATTATGAACCGATTGTAAAGTTTAAAACATGAAGTAGTACAAAATTAATATAAGTTCAAGACCAACAGTTTTAGCTCGTTAACTATACGAGCTAAAATGTTAACTCAGCTTATTCAAAAATATAAACGAGCCGAGCCAAGTCGAGTCTAATGAATCGAGTCGAGTAAGCTGCTGAGCTACAAGCTTTTCGTCTAGTCCTAGCCTGGGGGTTAGGGATGATGTAGCAAGAAGCCGACGATCACTGATGAAACGGCTTGGCGCACGTACCGCGAGACCGCCAAGTCCACGCTATTAGTCAGCAAGCAGCCGCAACCCTTCTCGTCTCTTCGATGCTGCTACAGTACAGAGAGGCGAAAAGGAGGCGGATTCGGTTTCCGGCGGCGATTCCGCCGTTCTTCCTCCTCTCCGGCATCCTTAGGCATCGGAGTGCGAGATGGACTGGGGAATCGCCGTGCGGGTGTGCATAGACTCGGTAGTTTCTTATCTAGGTCTAGGTTGTGCCGAGGAGGGAAGCCCTTCTTGCGGCTTCGTGTTCCTGGTGACGCCGGTGAGGCGATAGCGGCGGTGTTGCAGGGGAATAAGATCTACCGATCTCTTCCACGCCCCCTTGGTGGCCTTCTCCGACATCAAGGGTGGGACCGGAAAAGGGAGATCTGACGAATCCCCTATGTTGGAGTCGGCGCAGTCGGCTGATGGCGGCGCCTTTTGGTAAGGATTCAATGGTGGTTGTGGGCGATACGGCAAGAAGGAGGATGGATTGAGCTCGAGTTCCCTACAGCGTAGGTCGTCGGAGAGCTCTGTCCAGGGTCGGAGGGGTTCGGGGTGCATCCTCGGCTGATGCTCTTTAAACGGCGTTCATCCCGGCCTCGGAGCTGGGTGTCTACTGCGGCTATCTTCAAAGCTTCGTGTTGATGGTGGATAACGTCAATATTTATTAGAACTTTAGACATGAAAGGATACATGAATACATACTAGTCTAGGGTTTTAACTGACAATTTTCACGAGTTTTGCATATTCTATATTTTCTAGGGATTATTCCAGAAAAGCTTAAAAGAGGGATTACATTGCATAATTATCACAAAACTTAACCGCGACGGAAAATATCGCCAAAAAGATCAGGAAGGGTCTAGAAGACACCCGGCAGCCGGGACCCGCAGGGCCACTGTGGGGCTGGCGCCGGCCGGCCCCAGGCCTCTCGGCCGCCGCCTTCTAGAGTCTTCCTCCCACGCTTCCTTGGAAGCCAAGCAAAGCATCCCTCCGTCGATCTAAGGTCGGTTTGATCCGACGGTGCACACAAGATAAAGACGCGGATCGATGACGTGGCGGTTTCTTGCCCCCTACTCCACCTCGGCCTATATAATGACGCCCCAAGGCCCCTCCTAGAGGCATTCTACACCCTGGTGCTTCATATTCTCTACATAATTAGGGTTAGGGTTCCTCTAGTTGATCTAGTTCTAGTTCATCTAGTTCTAGTTCATCTAGATGTAGCAATTAGGAGAGACTAGTTCTTCTAGATCTAGTCTTGTTTAGAGATTAGAGAGATTGAGTAGAAGAGTAGAGATTCTGGAGGAGTTCCGGCCTATCGGTGCTTCTTCGTGGCTGTATTCTTCTGGATTCAGTTCCCTCGTCCGGAGCTGCGTTCTGAGGTACTTTTGTATTCATCATTCCGATTCAAGTAAGCAGTTGTTCTTATTTGTTCTTAAGTGCACAGCTCATATTGAGTGCTTTGATCTTGGTCATTACTTGGTTGAAGTAATATTTCATAGTGTAGGCGTGGTGCCTAGGCTAGGTTTACTTGTGAATGTTCCCTGATTAGCCGGATAGTGGTAGCTCGCGAATCTGACTTTATAGCTTCGTTGAATCCTCTGTAGTCCACTTCCCGTTGATAGGACTGATAGACTTATAGGTGCTTGGTAGGAGATTACTCTGTTTCTTCTCCTATTCGGGTTACTTGCCCAGTTAGAACTGTATTATACAAAGCTTACCGGTTGCCAGAACTAGAGTTCAATAGCTATTTCCTCTTTCTTGATATTATCTAGCCTAATTGTAGGGTTAAGTCTATATACTTTGTCATCATCACAACTGTTCCCTGTGGATACGATATTTAAAACCTCCGGATAAAATGTGACACTAGTATGATATCTGTGCGTTTGCGGATAATCCTACTTAAAACTTATTTAATGGAGTGCAATTAATTTATACCAACACTTCGCAGCGATGGGACTCCTCTGGATCCATGGTGGCCACGGCGTCTTCCTCGACGGCGGCCGGTTCGTCGGTGGCGGTCGGCGGAAGCTTCTGATGGCTTCAGGTAGCACGTGGGCCAGGGACCTTGATGTAATTTTTTATTCTCTCAGGGGCCTTTGTGTAAGATGGCTGGGACAACTACCCGTGTAAAAAAAAAAGTCCACGCTGCTACTCTCTCAGCGTCAGTGCGTCACACACACCTCGTGTCAATCCGTGTTAGCTCCTGCCGCACTTACCTCGTCCGGCTCACCACCAACCAGCATTCGCCGAAACCCGGTCAAGACGTCAAGTCCACGGGACCTATAAGCCACAACTCGCAAGAAACCAAACGTGTGCCTGGTTGCAGCTAACAAAACAGCCAGATGAGCATGAAGCCACCTCATCTTCTCGCCGCCGCCATGGCTGCTTACCTACCAGTACCACGTCTCCCCGTCCTCCTCTTCGTCTTCCTCGCCGTCCATGTCCACGTCCCCGCTTCCCATGCCATCCCGCCTTCGCTCCCGAGCAGCTATGACGGTTCGATTTGCTTGGAGTCGTTCATCTGCGGCGGCGTCGGTATCAGCTATCCCTTCTACCTCGCCGACGCGACCACCGATTACGGATACAACTACTCCTGCTGCTACACCGACCTGAAGATTTCCTGCCAAGGCGAGGGGCCGACCGAGACCCCGTTCATCACTCTCGGCGGCCACAACTACGCCGTTCAGAACATCTTCTACGACACCTACACCTTCATTCTGGCGGACAGTGACGTAGAAGGGATAGCTTCGATGAGTTGTGGCTGCAGAGCACCTTCTACGACAACGCTAACCTCACCTTCTTCTTCGGCTGCTACCCACGTGACACCTTGCTACGACAAATGGACGCGTACAAAATAAACTGCGCTGGGTTCAGCAGTCCGCCTGGAGCTGGCGCAGGAGACTCTCTCGTGTTCACGCCCGATGACCTTGACATGTTATTTCAGGAGCAAGAAATTGCTACGAAGTGCAGCAAGGTTGTCACCGTGCCAGTGATCAGCGATGTTCTGATGGCAGCAAGCAACCAGAGCAGCTTCAGAAGCGGCGGATACGGAGACGTGCTTAGGCGTGGGTTCGAGCTGGAATGGAGCCGTACCACAGCGTATGCGAGGAGACGTACGGGCGACGCTCCTATAGCCAGTACAGGGAATTCATGGGCTGCTTGTGCCACGGAGGGAAGGTGGGCAACCCGGACTGCCAACACATCGTCCCTGCCAGCAACGCAACTGCATCAAGTAGCCCTAGGAGCACCGCAACTGCATCAAGTAGTAAGCCCTTTTAACCTACTGAAGAAGATTTATTCCCGTCTATCAATTAAATCTGCTCCGTGTGTCTGTGTATATATTGAGGCTTCGCTTCAAAATAAAATGAGTTTAAGGATTAGGTTTCCTATTGACAAATTAAACAAGAGTTTTGCTATATTTCTATCAACAGATTTTGTTTGTTTCTATCTATCAAAATCTGGTCCGTTGCTTTTGTTTGAAGATTCGTGTGGCTTTGTGGGTGTCCAGCCACGCTGATGGGTCCACGAAATACGTCTTCTAAGACTCGCAAACCCGTTGGCCATCTATTGTTTTCTTTTCTTTTGCCCACCAACCACGCTGACGGCTCCTTTCTTCCCCAAGCGGGACGAGCGGCGGCCGCCGCTTTTCGCTTTGCGCCGCGCGAGACGGTGGGTGGGGTGGAGCCTCCGGCGGCAGTCCGCTGAGCTGCGGCGAGCTGTGAGGTGAGTGTGGCTCACCCTTTTAGAAGATAAAACAATAGACAAAGAAGATAAAACTCTCAAATTTTTAGAAGAATCGAAAACAACATGA
Organism: Chrysopogon serrulatus; assembly: GCA_015844335.1. Classification (NCBI taxonomy): domain Eukaryota; kingdom Viridiplantae; phylum Streptophyta; class Magnoliopsida; order Poales; family Poaceae; genus Chrysopogon; species Chrysopogon serrulatus. The sequence goes on along the minus strand of JADLZL010000866.1, from coordinate 125,235 downwards.
ACAAGAGTTGACTAATAGGCTCTCATCACAAGCCCATTACGATTCCACTACTTGGCCAATCTTTCATCATTTCGCAAACCAAGTGACTTGGCCCTGAGAAAATCTGATTGAACCGGCATGCCATCTTCTAGTATATTCCCATCACCGCAAGGAGTCTCGCTTATGAAGGAAAAATGGTCCTCCATGAGCATATAACCGTTTTGAAGGTAAAATGAAGTAAAACTTGTGGGACCACCTGTCCCATTACGTACTCCCTTTGTCCTCAAAAATTAAAGATCACGCTTCCCAATGAATGGGACAATTCCATATTTGATAAAGTATATATAAAAATACCATTTATGATGTCATCACTAGAATAACCATGGAATATATTTTTTATATAATAAACCTATTTAAAGATACAAATGTTGATATTATTTTCTATAAATCTAGTCAAATTTACATTTTTTTGATAAATTTTTGCTTTGCGTTTCTGTTTGATGTGAATCAGGTTAATTAATCTTTCTCAAATTTGACATTGTCTTTTGTTCGTTGGCATACAGGATCAAAAGGGAAAACAGCAATTATAGTAGGTAAGAACTATGCAACCTATAGACGGTAACACGTTCTTCAAATCATAACTTTGACTTCTTATATTATTATATGTATATATTTATATAAGTATTTTTCAAGATGAATCTATTCATATGGTTTTCACATATCCAAACTCAACAATTTAAAACTTATTTTTGATTTATATTCTCAATGTTTGACTCAAACAACTTTTTTAGTAACCTAGAAGTAGTACTGATCTTCAGTTAGTCTATAAAAGAGCAGAAGAAAAGCATATAATTCGAATCTATAATTATTGGCACATCAAGTTTTAATAAAATCTATAATTCTAAAATAAATATTTGGAATCCACTAGCCAATGACAGCCATGTAGAACAAATTCATCCTCCCTTTTGGTAATAATCCGATGAGTTTCCTCACTGAATAGTGGTGCATTTGTTCTTTGCAAATTGAATTTTTAGAAGGCTTTGCAGTTGAATTCATTTGTGGGCTTTTGTGATGCACAGGTATTGTTGTAGGTACATCGTCCCTTCTATGCTTCTGTCTCGTTATTCACAAATTCTTCTCGGCTTGTAAATATGGTTTGCTGCACTTCAAATCAAAGGACGAACCAAGGATTGAATCCTTCCTACAAAAGAACAGGAACCTACATCCAAAAAGATACACTTATGCAGATGTGAAAAGAATGACAAAATCCTTTGCTGTGAAGCTAGGTCAAGGTGGATTTGGTGCTGTATACAGAGGCAACCTCTACGATGGCCGCCAAGTAGCAGTTAAGATGCTAAAGGACACCAAAGGCGATGGTGAGGAATTTATGAACGAGGTCGCCAGTATTAGCAGAACTTCTCATGTGAACGTTGTGACACTTTTAGAATTTTGCTTGCAAGGATCCAAAAGGGCACTTATTTATTACATGCCTAATGGTTCGCTTGAAAGGTATGCCTTCAACAAAGAACATGAATAGTGAAAATTTACTAAGTTGGGAGAAATTATTTAACATAGCAATTGGCACAGCCGTGAGGACTTGAATATCTCCACCGGGATGCAATACTCGAATCGTGCATTTTGACATCAAACCACATAATATTCTATTAGATCGGGATTTCGTCCTAAGATCTCTGACTTCGGATTGGCCAAGCTATGCCTGAATAAAGAGAGTGCAATCTCCATTGTTGGTGCAAGAGGGACAATAGGTTATATCGCTCCGCAGGTCTACTCAAAGCAGTTCGTAATAGTAAGTAGCAAGTCTGATGTCTATAGTTATGGAATGATGGTCCTTGAGATGGTTGGTGCAAGGGACAAGAATACAAGTGCAAATAGTGAAGGTAGTAGCCAATATTTCCCTTAGTGGATTTATGAACATTTGGACGACTACTGTATCGATGCTTCGAGATTGATGGTGAGACCACAGAGCTCGTGAGAAAGATGATAGTTGTAGGTTTGTGGTGCATACAGTTGATTCCAACCGATCGACCAACAATGATTAGAGTCGTCGAGATGCTTTGGAAGGAAGTACGTGGGCGTAACCTTCTAAATCATATGGCCCACAAGCACCGATATTGTCCCTAAGACCTCTCGTCGGGCTATGCTTGTACACCATATAACCTAGAATGTTCCGTCGGGTGAAACCCCGATAAACCACAATTCCTCCAGGATCGATACTTACAGAGACATCACACTATTACAACAGCTTTCATACAAAATACCAGAGTAGCGGAAGACTTACAATAACTTAATTTACAAAACTTTTGTAAAACTTATACAAACCCGTAGTATCATTATTACAAGACAGCGGAAGTATCTTTATATAACTTTATTACAAATCACTCAACAAAAGTGCCTTGCCCAGAGGCCACACAACCTATTCCTCATCAGTTCCTTCGTCGATAACCGTCATGCAGCAAGGGCCGTAACACACTTGCTCACACGGTTCATCTGTAACGGGGATTTAACAAACCCTGAGTACCAAAAGTACTCCGCAAGACTTACCCGACCAAAAATTGAGGAGAAGACTCAGGAATACTGGCTAGTAGGAATCAAGGTGAGGCTTTAGCAAGAATCAAAGACACATTAGCGACTAAAGTTGATCCTTACTTTTCATATTGACTATCCTACTCTATAACAAACACTTATCATCCATGTAACAATTTCCAAAATTTTCCAGTCTCAACCACTTTCATCATTACTACGATGCTGACGCTTGGTTAAGTCTCCCATATCGTGGAGCAACGACGATTCGAAACGCTTTATATACCCAGCTGGGGCTTCCTAGCCATACGATGTATACAGGACCAAACATCTTACATACATCAACTCACGCTTCCATTTCTCCCTGTCAGAACGGGTCCTAGCCACGAGAGTACAATACATCATCTCCCTACGCCGTCAGTCTGACCGTCGACGGTGAGCTTGTAGTGTGGGTACACGCTACTTCTCGTCCCGGTTGTCCATTCTCGCATGAATCATACAAGGGAGCTTACCGCCATTAGCGTGCGACTAGTACTATCCAATAACCCTCTTGACCACAGGATCACCACAACGAACGGTCCTTAACCGACACAAGTGGACGACACTACACCAGGGCACTAGCCCATCCTGATGCAAGTCACTCCACCGGCGTACCCCTGACCCGGCCAAGGTGAAAGGTAGACGACAAGCAATATAAGTTTTGAATACTTTCTCAGAGATGATATGGTTATCAACTTTTAAAATATTTCACAAAATCTTATGCTAGTAGCAGGACTAAGCATGTACTAAACATTTTCGAAATCAAAACAGGTATCCAGGATAGTATCACAAGGTACGGTAAATGCATCAAATAGGATAGCACACAACTCCTATACCTAATGCATCATATCATCCACATAAAATTATAAAAGACTTTTGAAATTCAAGACAGGGTTTGAATGCATCCGGGGCTTGCCTTGGGGCTCGATGAAGTGAGGTTCGGGGACGGCACTGCCAGGATCTGAACCAACCTCCTCGCACTGGACACCTTCTTCGGAGACGGGAGTCGGATCAACTCCCTCTTCGGACGGCACAACTACACGATTGAAATGCATGATCACAATGCAGTAATAGACATGCGATAATGATGCAACGACAACTAGTCTATCTTGAGTACAACTTTCCTTCACGGTAACATTGCATAACAGAAGTATAGCTAGCGTCGGCGACGACGGACTAACGATACGCAATCAACATGAAATGCCGAAGGTCATTAGGGTTAATGACCTAGGGTCATCACTCAATCCCAAAATCAAATAACCCTAATAGTGATTAAGGTTAATTACTAATTTATTAACCATTTTTACAGTTGTTGAAAGCCACTAATTAACTTGATAATTGGAGATTAATTAAACCCTAATTAATTAAAGAATTAATTAATTAAACATTAACTAATTAAGGTATTAATTAAGCATAATACAAAAATTAATCAAAACATGATCAAACTTCATAATTAAGATCATCATCATCTAATTAGCACACAAAACAAAATTCATAACTTTTGGACTTATATTTTAATTATTAAAAATCTTGGAAGTGGCATTTATTAATTAAAGGAGCAATTTTAATTGCAAACAAAAGTTACTGAAAAACCAGGGTTAGTATTTTTTCTTGATAGAGCATATTACAAGGAGCACATACATATTTTTCTCATATTTTTAACTGCCCAAATAAAATTATAGCAAAAAAGATGAAATCTAGTACCAGAAAAAAATAAAAAGGAAAAAGAAAAACGTTTCTCTCTCTCCACCGAGCTCACTGTGCAGCCCAGCCCGGCATGCACAGTGCGGCCTTACGCCCCACACGGCCCGTTCAGGCGCACGCCCAGCGCGACCGACGCGCAAGGGCCCACGGCTCTCCTCCTCTCTCTCTCTGGCTGACAGGCGGGACCGGGGTGTCAGTCCCGTCTCCTCCCTCTTATCTCCGACCGGGAACAGTGGCGCGGCGGCGGCCAGCGACCGTTCTCCCCCACAACGACCTCTCCAACTCAACCAACTGCACCATCGGACTCCACTCATCAAACCGCGCCTAACGAGCTACTACTTGACCCTAGTTGACCACCGGAGGACACACGACGGCTGCCATGGCGGCTCGACGGCGCGTGGCTCACAGCGGCCGAGCGCACCGGAGCTCCTCTGGCGAAACTGAGCACGGCAACGGACTTAGCATCTCGACGCGAACTCAACGCACCTCGAACATGACTCAAAGCGACACCGGAGACATGCTGCGACGAGTACGGCGGCAGCGGCACGGCGGAGCTCATCGGCGCGACGCCGTTCCGACCGAACTACGGCACGATAGACGCAACCATCACCCTGTTTATGCTCAGGAGCTCACCGAGACTTCAAAACAACAGCGAGGTGGGCTCGGGGATGGGCGGAGAGTAGTTGACGGCGGTGGCAGCGGCTACGGCGGCGCGAACCGAGGAAGATGACGGTGTTCCGACACGTCGGGGACTTCTCTATGCCAACGGACAAGCCGACCGTGATTAGTATCCAACCATGAAACTAAGACAAGCCAGGGATTGAGTTGATAGGCACGGAGTTGCCCTGACCAGGGGACGATGACTCGCGGCGGTGATCCGGCCGGAGTTGGAGAGGATGACGGCGCCTGAGCTAGTCCGGCAAAGGCAAGGAGCGAGAGATGGCTCGATCGATGCGCAGAGAGGTGGCTGAGCTACTGGTGAAGTATTGGAGACGGTGATGGAATGAGGTGCATGAATTTGGCAGAGAAGTGACGGCGGCTGACGGTGAGCAGTGAGGGAAAAAGAGAAGAAACGACGGCCGTCTCCGGGTTTTATATGGCAAGCTCGGTGCGGTGAGGTGGCAGGAGGCTTCGCGGCGAGGTTTAGGTGGACGGGCGGCGCGTGAAAAACCGCGGAAGGCGCTGAACGGCCACAAAATGGCGGGCGGTGAGTCACCGGCATGGGCACCCCTGCTCATGCACCGTAGCAAAGTGCCACCTTTTCCCTTTATTTTTAAAATTATTTTCAAAAATTGAACTGTACACAAAAATATCCTAAAATACAGATTGCTCAAAATTTTTGTGCTCTATAACTTTCATTAAGGAAGTTTGGTCAGATTCAAACTGGTTTTTGAATTTAAATTTCAAATTTGGAAATAGAGTAAAACACTAACCTCAAGGAATTCAAAATTACTTTTAAATTTTGAATAAAAGATGAAAATCTCCCAAATAAAAGTTGTTCCATTTCTCAAGATCTACAACTTTTATTTAGAGAGTTTTTCATGAAACTAAATAGATTTTGAATTGGAGTTTAAAAATCAAAAGAGGACATTTCCCAATTTAAAGAACTTTTGAAATTACTTCAAATTTTATTCAAAAACTTGAAAAACTTTATATACCAAAGTTGTAGAGCTCAAAGAGATGCACAAACTGTATTTTTGGAGTTTTCCCAAATTTTGAATATTTTGAGATGAAATTGAAAAGGGGGCAGTTTCACTTTGAATTTCAAGCTTTTGAAAAGGATTTTCAAATTGAATCTTTGGGCAATTAATTAATGATGTTTTGATACTTTTCAAACCCAACCAATGACATGCTTTCAAAGTACAAAGTTCATACTTTGAAATAGTGCCAAAGTTTGGTAACTTTTATTAACAAATTTAATTATGGTTAGCTCCTCAAAATTGAAAGTGAAATTCAATTTCCCACACTTAGCCACTTGAGCTAGGGTTTGGGATTTGAATTTCAAATTCAAATTTAATTCTTCCTTGCACCTCATTTGACTTGTAAAACATGTTTGATGTATGAGTCAAGGTTAGCCCAAACACTTGCAAACATCAAGGTTGATTTTAATTGGTTGCTTTTATAAACAAAAGTAAACATGTGAATGGAATTTAAATGGTAAACACATACACATGTGATATAAAAGAGCTTAAACAACCCTAGAATTAAATAAACTCATTTTAGTTGTATTCATTAGGGTTCTCTAATGATGAATGCTTATGCAATTATGATGACGATGACATGGCAGGTTTAGGTTAACGTAACACCGGAGATGTTACAAGTAATCTGGAATTGCCACCCAAAATTCTCTTGAGCTGAAAAGCATGGACATCTTCCTATTAAAAGTTGCTAGCGTTACCAGGTTTCACAAATGCAAATATTTGCTATATATGCGTGTGCATAACCAAGGGTATGCATCGAATGTTACTTTTGGTCTGTAATATATAGATGCAACTATATATGAATATTTCTGGACAGGGGTGCTCATAGCCTCATACGAAATTGTATGATGATGCTAGTACTTTGTTCAGACTAGCTGCGAGCGCTGATTCTCTTCTGTGTATTTGTACACTAAGATCGGTGGACATATGCATTACAAAATCAGCAGGTGGGCCAGGTTTAAAATTTAAATCGCGATGGAATGCATTACACAATTAAGATGGAGACTAAACTTTTCATTCCAATTCAGATCAGATTGCGACACCCAAATCCTGGAAAAATATTTGAACTGTGAACTAGTAGAGATTAGAAGTAGTAGGTATATTAAGATCCAGATCCAGAGTTTACCGAAGTCAGAGTGCTCTAACAATGTGGTCATAGGTGAGATGCTGTCCACACTCATCACTCATCGTCATCAGTGACCGTCAGGCGTCGTCCATAGCGGTGGCGCCTGCCGGGTGCCGGCGTGCGTCCAAGTTTGCCTCAGCTTGAGTCAATGGCTGATCAATGCCTGGGTAGCTTCCTAACAGATGGCCGCGTTTACTGTTTCCAAGCCATGGAAATTTCACTATCTCAGCTGACTCTTCGCTAGTCTCTAACGTTGACTAGTCACCGTGTTAGAACATTTTGCAGCACGGCGTGAGAAAAGGGGAAAAGCCTCCCCGCTTGTGTATGCGTGCGGCAGGCTTATCTAGACCGTCCATCTATATGCCGGGACCCACAGCGTGGCTTTTTTTTTCTTGTTCGATGGTCTATAGCTGTGGGTTTTTTTCGTTCAGCTGAGGGGCATTTTCGGAACATGAGAAAATGTCCTTCATCCCCATCCTGCCAGAGCAGAGATCGTCTTCTTCCCATCACTGTGCTTCACTTTCCCCTCCTGCGCTTTCCTCACTCGGTTCTGTGTACGGATTGGCGTTTGGGTTATGGTAGATGCTTTTTTGGCGAAGCAACGATCTGTAGGTGGAGCAGCCGCATGATCCGTCCTTCCGAGGTAATCTTGTATCATTTGTATTTTCTTCGCTTATGTTGATTTGGAGTTCATAAGGATTTGTTTAGGTTGTGGTTGCTTCGGGGGTGGGATTTGGTGGGCTTGGCGGTCGCAGCGGGTGCGGTAGGGTGTGGAGAGAGCTCCGGCGATCGCGGGAGCGGACATCGGAGGTCCGTCCACACCCCTACCGCACCCGCGGCGGGGTGGTGGCCAGGCGGTTTGGGATGGTGGCCGGGGCAGATGGGCCCGGTGTTGCTTGGAACTCTCGGTCTCTACTCCCTACCGCGCCCCAGCCTTTCCCTGCCTCAATCTCAAAATCCGTTTGTTTTAGAAGGGGTTCCGGGGGAGGCAGGCAGGCCAGGCGGTGGGGATGGTCGTGGGGCGGCATTAGGGTTCTGGAGGTGGTAGAGGCGGCCGGACCAGGTCGGGGCGGGGCGCCCATGGCTAAAACATGCCCCAGATCAAGTAGTACGATGTTGTGTATGCGTGTGATTTCAAGAATCATAGTGAAGCGAAGCTAAACCGATTCTAGGTCTGGTCTGCTCTATCTTTATTTTCCGTCGAGATCTATTCTATATGTAAAATGGAAATTACAAATAAATACATTGGTAGATGCTGTCCGTGTCGATGTTCATAGTGTCTATCCTTCTCGTACTCAGTGGCAAAGGACATGAAACCTCTTCTGCAGGAAATATGTTATACTAGACATATTTTATATTATCTTGTTGTATGTTCTTAAGTCATCAGATCTTCGTACCTGTTTTTTTCTGTACACCAAGTTATTACATAGTGTGGTATATGTAGTGTAATGCAATTAAAATTTCGTATGATGAACTTTAGCATAAACATATGTCCATTGTCTATGTTCAGATCTGCTTTGGACTAAGTTTAAATCTATACTAGATATGTTTATTACAACGGTAGTGTGGCCATGTACTACTTCATATTTTTTATTCTTATTTTTCAGAGTGAAGTGAAAAAGATCTTAGTGCTGTCGGTATATATGTCTATTACAAATGTTTTTTATTTCTGCATAGAATGAATAATAAAGAGCTTAAAGACTTCAGTCTCTATGCACTTTACATTTTTTTCTTATTCGATTCGTAGGGGATGGGCGAAGCCAGAAGTTCACTTGCTGTGCTCACTATTCATGCTGAATTGCTGATGTTGTTCTTTCACCCCAGAAACCTTTTTTATGATGGAACTAAGCAGGATTCAGTTATTTGGAGGATGAGGCAGTTGTCATCACTGAGATAAGAATGATTTAAGTGCTAGTGGCTGTGCAGTGAACTCTGCTGCTCGTTTGAAACATGTTTTTAAAGTTAGTCATCTCTGCTAACCATTCAGTTTTTTTTAGATTTTTCACGGTCAATGCTCTGCATTTGTTTATGATTAATTGTTGAATAGCGAGTTTTTTTTTAGATTTTTCACGGTCAATGCTCTGCATTTGTTTATGATTAATTGTTGAATAGTGCAAGAACATTTCTACTGATGTGGTTCTTAGTACTGCACCAAATAATGCGCTGCTGATATCTAGTGCTCCTAGTTTCAACCTTGGTTACACATAATGACTGGTAACTAAACTTCGTCAATTGATTTATTTCATTTAAGGTGTTGTGTCAAATGAAACATGACTCCCTGGAAAGTTAATAGCTGATGAAATTCATATTATGGAGGTCATACCATCTCTCAGTTGCATTATCAAATAGAACATGACTTGACTACTCAAGATACCATCTCCTCACCTTTCAACTTTGCAACTGAAGCACAAGGATGTTCCTTTGAAAACCATATTGGAAGTGTTCAGAGTGCTATCCAAGTTGGCTGAAGATGACAAAAAAAATGTAAAGCATTAAATGTAAGCATTTTTAACTTACAAAATATCATAATTAATATCTTTTAACATTTGTTATGGTTGCATTGTAAGATCCTAATCTACCTATTTGACCTTCAAGGTACTTGTGTACTGGTACATACATTATGTGCCAACTAACTGCCAAGCAAGTTACAGATTACTGGAGAAATGCTATCTACAATGATACAGACTTTAGCCCCGATATTATGAGTGCTGTTCTGAGGCTGTACCACCAACCTGTTGATGATATGTATCAAGGATGCCATAATAATATGTGGAGACATTACCTTCCAGCAGATTGTGCGGTATTAATCTAAATTAAAAGTTAGTCCCATATTGCTGCTAGCCCCTATTTATCCAAAAACTGAAATTACACGAAGTCATTTTGATGGAGATAAACTAATAGAAAAAAGTGAAGTCGCATGTTTATCGAAGATCATATTACACATAAAGTTTATGCATGGGATTTTGATAGACACCATAAGTATATTGGACCCTATTAGTACCAGTAATCCTTTCTGAGAAACACGACCATACAATCAGCTGTCTTCATGAAGCATTTAATTGAGAAAGAAGACCATGGTAGCATGTAATGTTCTATCTTGTTTCAGATATATGCTTAGGGTAATCTGTAAAAAAGATCTTGTATAGGACCAAGTCAGGGTTTATACTATTTTCTCTGTGTGTTTCTTTGATGGCAATACATGTATCTCGAAGTATGGTCATGGTAAGTTTCTCTATATGTTCTATAGAATATAGAATATAAAATACATTCTTTCTTTGAATCATGAAAAATCGTTCTCTCTTTGACAGTTGTTATTCCTTCCTGACATGATCACAACTGAGTTTTTTTTAGGAGGGAAAAAACATTGTTCCAAACAAGTCTTCTTTGTCAGCTTTTACCAAGTATTGGAAACCAGGGCACCTACCCACAGGGGAATTCGATTTGCCATAACTGAGAGAATCTGATGGATACCTACTCAATGTAACACTTTTGAGTTTCATGTAACCCTGTTGCTAATACTATGCTGTAAGCCATAAGTTAAAGGTAGTCAGTCATGCTTGTAAAATTCGAACAAGCAAGTGCTTGTTTGAAAAGTTATGTAAAACCTTATTTGATTTAATGTATTCCACCAGAAAAAAAAATGTACGATTTGTAAGTTTTTTCTGCCTCTAGTCTTTAGTCTGTTCATCATAGTCCTTTGAATTATGTGATGAATAATTTTTCTCGCACTATATACCATACTCAAAATGCCTCAGTACTTGTATACAATAATGTACGGCCAATATTTCTACATTCCCTTAGTGAATTGTCCATGGGTACTGACTCTTGTTATTTCAAAACACTACTTTAGGCAGTTGGAATCTGATGGCACACATTGTCATGTCAAGATATATTTGGCGTATCAACAGTTATGATTGTTCTTGTCTTAAATTATTCTATTTCATGCACCAAACTTACTATGTACTGACTCTTATCTTGCCTAACAATGCCTTAGTGTTCAGATCACATCTTGGGAGCATGCTATTTGCAACTCCTATCTATTCAAATAGGCCATGATCACACACGACACCTAAAATGTATTTTTGCTGTAAGGTATCTGAAATGTTCTTATGTTAATATTGGCTAGGGAGGTTCTTTTGAGAACATGAATGCAGGACGGAAACTAGTTTTGCATATGCAATCACATGGTCTCGGAGGTACACAGATCTTGAATGCATGTTTGGTTCCTTAATTCATACGTACATTTTCATGTCCCAGCACTTCCACATATATAGCCTACGACTACATAGAAATTTAAACTGTACAGTGGATATAAGACAGGTTTGCTAAGCAATTGAAACTTCTACTACCGCTAGCCGCTAGGTCCCTCCCTCCCTAATACCTGTTGCGACACCTATAAGAAAAAAAATAGAGAAGCCATAACAAGAATGAATTGCACCCTGTGCCATTCCTCTTCTTCCTTTCCAATGATGTTGCTATATTCTCAGACTATTTGAGCTTCGTTTTGATTGTTCGAGTACAACTTTCATCTTCGCCTTATTATCTTCAACAGTCATGGCTCACAGTGTCTATTTCTTTATCTGGCACAGAAAAACACATTGATGTTTCAAATTTTGGTGGTCAGAGTAAAGCAATCCCAAGTGCAGATTCATGTAATTGTCTGTACATTGTTAGCAACACCCTTTGAATTCCTCATAAGCATCTTGTGGTTGAAACATGTACAAGAAATATTGTGAGCGCCTTTTAAGTTAATCATCTGCAATGTGCAGTCTTGTAAAAAATGCTATTAATAAACAGTGGTAAGGAACTAAGGATAACGCATGGAAGGAACTATAAGTGCTTCAAGAGAGAGAGAAGAACTTACAGGAAAGTGAATCACAAAAAAAAATTACAGGAAAGTTTTACAGGTTAGATGCACTTTCAAATGAGATGAACTTGATTAAGCAAAAGTGTGCTTCACTTCAACTCAAGCATGGATTATCTCATAATTTTGGTGGAAAGGCAAAGGAAATGTTGACTCTAGTAAGGCTCATTATTAGTAGTACAAGATGGAGGATTGGCCAAAGCAATTCAAATATTAAGACACCCACTTTTATTATTAATGCATGTTTGTCAACAAAATGAATAGGTCAGATATGGAGATTTAAGAAAATGTTTGAAGTCTACAGAGCCTGATAGAACATGTTTGATGGTTACAAATGCAAAAGGTCACAAAAGGTGAAATATAAAGACAAATTGACTTATCTAAACTGGGACAAACATTACATGCATGTGACAACGAAAACTGCAATCATAAAGTATAAACTTGACCACAAATGCTTGCATTTATGCTTGTCTGATCCAAGCTTCAATGACCTAAGTGCAAAAACATCAATTCACAATCAACATCCCTGTCACTATCTGCAGAATTAGTAGCATCACTGGACCGGATGCTCATTGTCCTCCTCGCTGTTTAGTGTCTATGTAACCCTCTGGCAAGCATATATCTGGTGCTGCAACTTCGCATTTTGCATTAGAGTAATCATATTTTCCATTTCCAAAATTAACTTTTCTCTGCATAGGATACACCTTGCATCAACACCATTTTTTTACATGTTGCAATAAATCAAAATTATTTGTTAGCCAAGTTTACGTAATTATTATATTTTCCAGTTCCCCGAAAGTAGCACATGATTCTTTGCTTCCTTGAAAGTGTAGATTATTTTGTACAGGCATCTATGATTCTTCTTTCCAAAACTAATATTATTATCATAAACTAGTTGAATTGAAATTCTCAAAAGGACTAGCAAGATCTCTAGTTTCACAAAACTGTATGCCCTTTCAGATCTTAAATGCAGAGTGATAGATGCACAGGTAACACAATGATTATACTTCAACTTGTACCTTCTGAGAATTGGTGTTCTACTGGAACTGGCATCTCACTGTTGTCTGTATCCTCGTTGCTGTTGTCTTTAGGTAGACAAATTAGCTGAACCTGTGTTTAGGATTCCTTTTTCAATATCTGAAACAAGTGCTGGAATAGAAGCTCCAAAAAAAAAAACATTATTTAGATGGACTCTTACTGTATTCTCCACATCCTGCACTGTAGCCCTCTGATCCTCCAGCCTTGTCCGCTCCGCCATGGAAGGGCACGCGGCCTCCTGCACTTGTGTCGCCACATCGGCGTAACTGATCTGCTCCTCTACAGTCTTCCCGGCGGCAGCAACATGCCATAGAAGAGCCGGCGGTGTTGGCCCCTGTTTCCTCAACAGTTGCTCACCATCCTCTTCGATCTGAGGCTGAGCGGACATCTTCTGCAATTGCAATGTATTAACTAGTTTAATAGCAAGTCAGTAAAGTACTACTGAGTTCTATACTTCCACAGAACTTACCTCGGCCTTCAAACCATCGGCGGATTCCTCCAGTTGGGTCGTCGTATCGCCGTCCCTTATCCGCACGTCTGCATTCTTCCCATCTGCAGGAGCTATCTACAGAGACGGCGGAACCCACCCCTGTTCGTGCCTCCTTTGCTCTCCGAAATCTTCGATTTGAGAGGCCATCTTCACTCACTCTCCGCTGATTTCGATGTTCTCGAGCTCGCAAGTGTCGATTGTCTGTTGAATCCGGAGTCCGCAAAAGTTGTTTGCAGCTCGAGTTCCCTCTCTTCTTCTAGACATTTTCGCGTTCTTTTGAACGAAGCAATGGGTGAAGACAGAGATTTAACTTTTCGCCTTACCGCGCGGTCGGCTCGATGGCATGTACATCTCCCATTCTGCCCTCGCACGTTCAACGCAACTGTTTCAATTGCTGATTCCCATAGCTGCGCGAATCTTAATGTCAGGAACACTTCAACGGCCATGATAGCCCTGCCGCACGCAGATACAAACAGTAAATCCGCGTTCGTGAGAAAAGGCATGCCATGGGTATAATTTTTTCTAAATATAGTTTGGCGTATCTTGACTTCCTACTAGAGTTTAATCCATTTCCGATGGAGCTTTCTGTCACCACGAAAGTTAGCCCAGCAGATTACATTTATGAGCCAAGACTCACGGTTTCATCATGACATGTTGGATAGTACACGTATTCTATGGTTCAAGTTCAAACCAAAGTACCAAACCTTTTCATGGGGCTGGCTCTCTGGTTGTGATGACCAAACTTCTTCCAATCCCACTTAGCTTCTTTTCCTCACTTGGCATCCATGGTGAGCAGCACACAAACAGAACCCCCAGCCATGGCGGCATGGAATAGTCTGTAAGGAGGGGGCCAGCGTCAAGCAACAAACACAATTACACAAACCGCTTGGGAGCTTCTTTACCCATAGGCTATGGTGGGTCTCCTGCTGCTATGTCACTCGTCTGTTGCTGCCGCTCTTCCTGGCCATCTTGGTTGCCGCTTCCCGTGGCGATTCTTCGGGCGACACTTACAACACCTCCATATGCAAGCTGCAACCATACACATGCGGCAAAGTGAAGATCAGTTACCCGTTCTATCTTTCGGATCAGACGGCAGATGTCCTGGGCAATAACTACTCCTCCTGCGGCTACCCTGGGCTGGCCATCAGCTGTGTGGACAAGTATCCCATCATGCAACTCGGCGGCAGCGGCCCAGACTACTCCTACAACGTGACGGGCATCGACTACTCGAACTTCACCATCTCCCTCGCCTACCCTGGTGTCCTCGATGATGAGAGCTGCCCACGGATCGACCACAACGTCACCGTGCCGCCCACCTTGTGGCTCTACCTATTACCAGACTACACTGTTCGTTTCCTCTTCTTCGCCAACTGCTCCATCGCCACTATCCCTGATCAGAACAACATCAACCCGATCACATGTCCAAGTTCTTCGGATGGTTCTTATTCTTTTGTGATTTCTTCGGACGTGCCGCACGATCTACTGTCGCAGCAGTGCAAGCAAATGATCATAGTGCCGGTGTTTCAGAACGCCTCGCTGACGATCGATCCGCAATGGAGCACCAAAGTGTACCGCAACGCTCTTAAACAAGGGTTTCAGTTGGGATGGAACACGAATAGGCGGTCTGAGCAGTGTACCAGGTGCGAGGGATCCAATGGAGGGTGTGCCTACAGCGGAGAGGGGGAATTCGTGGCTTGCTTGTGTCCCGACGGCCGAGTGAGCGACCACGGTGAATGCACCAAAGGTAAGCCTGTGTGTCCTGTACCATGTTTTCTCTTCCCCAGCGTTGCAATTTTTGCTTCTCTTTGATTGTTCTGCTTTCTTTCATGCTTTGGGTTATTGAATGTGATGTGTCCGTTTGTTCATTTGAGGTTGAGGGCGCATGTTTTTGTTTTTTCGTTTTATGCTGCAACAAAGAGTTAGATGCACCAGAGGCCCACTAACTTGCGAGGAAGTTTCACTTAGGTCCATCAACTTAGAAAATGAATTTTTGGGTCCATCAACTTTGTGTGCCGTGCACCTCTAGTCCATACCCCTTGTTTCTGTTTTTAATCTGACGTGGTTGTCCACTGTGGCGCTGACATGGCTGTCCACGGCAGCAGCATCGAGCATGCTCGTGCGCGGGGGGAGCGCATGGCTCCATGCACGCGCACACGGTGGGGCTGTCCCAGTCCACCTCGAAGTGTGCAGGCGAGAAGGTCGTCAGTACGGCCAGCTTTGGCACGCGGCCCTGCCGCTACGCCTTGGCTCCAGAGGACGACCTCGCGGAGCACCCAAACTGTGGAGCAGGTGTGCTGCTGCGGGTGAGCATGAGCCCCGGCTCCACCCCGACGGTGGTGCCCGTCCCGTCAGTGGCGGGGCTTGGAGTAAAATATAGGGGGGCCATTTGCCAATTGAACATATATATGTATATAGGTGGTGAAGAAATTATTATTAGGTCACAATATATATAAATACAATTGACAACAAAATTGTTGAGAGAAAAATTTTAAAAAAAGAAACATAAGATCTCCCAAAATGTTAGTTAATCAGCCACTTCTAGCATGCATATGTTCTGGAGATTTTATACATTGAAGAGTCAGGAAGAAAAACAGATAGAAAAATCGACAAGACTCACAGACTACGGAGAGCAACATAAGCAAAGGCAGAGTGGGGGGAACCAGCTAAACGATTGCTAGTATGTCTGTGTGCCTACGTACTGGCCGGCCTCTCCACACAGGGACAGGGAGCTGACTAGCTGAGTAGCAGATACTTGAGGAAATCACAGATGCAAGGGGGGGCCAGAGCCCAGCTTGGCCCCCACGTAGCTCCGCCCGTGCGTCCAGTCCCAGCCTCCCAGGACGCTGGCGCTCGTTGAAGGCCGCCGCCGCGGGTAAGCATGAGCCTCGGCCCCATCCCCACGGTGGTGGAGCAGGTAGTGCCAGTCCGGCACGTGGGTGCTCATCGACAGCTGCTGTGTGCGGGTGCTCGCCATCGATGGCTGTGATGCCGATGTGCTAGGACCTCGCGACGTCGTCGTGTTGTGTCATGTCCCCAGCCATGGCCAGACAACGAGGACGAAGACGACGAAGTTGGCGACGTCGAGCACGGCCAACATCATCGTTGCGGCGTCGACGGCGAAGATGATGAAGCTACTGATGAAGAAGCCTATAGAGGGTGTGACGAGGAAGAGAGGTCGGTGCTCAGGCACTTCATCCCATTCGGGTGCCTCACGGATGAACTCCAGCTAGCCCACGTAGATGAACTCCTCCCAGCCGATGCTCATGAACTTCATGTATTTGTGTATTTTGGTTTTATTTCCAAGAGGAAAAGAGAGTATATGACATAGACACGACGTCATGATGACTTCATCAAGCTAACAGCAGGGCAGAGGCGCCGAGCACGCGGCGGCTGTGGCCGGCTCAGTCGCGCTTGGCCAGAGCTCGCGAGCGCTGTGCGGCGCGCTGCGTGCAAGGAGGCGGCACAGGCGTCATCGTCGGAGTCGATCAAGACGGGCTTGTGGCCGATGGCGACCAGAACACGGACATCGTCGCGTTGTGCGACAGGAATACCCAGCGCCCAAGCTTGCAGAGCTCATCGCCGTCGCCGTCCCCGTCGATGCCGCCGGCGCCGCGCACCAGCTGGGCCAGGAACGCGAAGCTGAGCAGGCAGACGAGGGACTCGCACTGGTTCGCGCGAGCGCCGCGGATGTGGCGCAGGAACTCGGCAGGGTCGAACTGCGGACACGTGAGCAGGCGCCGCCGCCGCTGCGGGCACACAAGCATGCTCGACGCTGCCACTGTGGACAGCCACGTCAGCACCACTGTGGACACCCACGTCAGATTAAAAACAGAAACAAAGGGGTATGGACTAGAGGTGTACACCACACAAAGTTGATGGACCCAAAAATCCACTTTCTAAGTTGATGGACCTAAGTGAAACTTCCTCACAAGTTAGTGGACCTCTGGTGCATTTAACTCTGCAACAAATTACTTGTCGACTACCCTAGCATTACAGGAAAGGTCAGATGGAGAAGACTAGCCTGAATGCCCAGATTCTCCATGTTTTACTCAGTCACCAGAATTAGAGGCCGCTTTTCAGCAGTTAGGTGCGCCACGCTCAGTTGTTGCCTGGATAGGACCTCTATGCGACGGCAAATATCAGTGCACAGCCGGAGGATGAATATTCTGCTTGTTTGGCTTAGGGACGATAGAACGTTGTTCATTCGTCGAGGGCGAGGGCCATACAATTTCCTGATTGCTTTTCTTAGGAACTTTTTGCTCACTTTTATGAGGTGAACAACGGTCCTGCAAGCTGCAATAATGCAATACCTCTGAGGTACGTGGTGTCCGCAATACCTCTGAGGTACGTGGTGTCCTGCGCTTCCGAGCTTAATTTGCTCGCACCTTCTATTTATCCGTTTGGTCATAATTCTCTAAACAATTCACGTGGTAGACATGTTAATGCGTGAATAGTGAGGACTTTCATCTTTGCTAGTCGCCGGTCGCCACTTTTAAGTCTGCGCGTTGGGCACTAGCAATTGGGAGTTGACGCCTCGTTAGTCGATCGTCCACGTTCAACCCGAGATCTGGCTTCTCTGCTGGTATAGATACTGTGCGACGATCTTCTCAAAAATGATTGAACAACGCTAAGTCTTTGCAACCCCCTCCCCTCTCTCCATCGTCTCTCCGTACAAGGCGAACCGCATGGCGACTCTCCCACCTCCGACACCACCACCGCCGGCATGCTCTCCTGGCTGCCGCCGCCGCTCCTCGGCTAGCGGCGGTGGCCACCTGTGGCGCCTAGAAATGGCACCCCACAGCACCTTTCCCTCCCTCTCTCTCTCTCTATCTCTCTCTCTCCCCCCTCCTCTTCCTCTAACCAAGGACGATCGGCATTGATGATTGGTGGTAGGCCAAAGTCAGATCCAGGCCCCCTTGGCCCGGATCCGGCATGCCCTAGCCTCGATCGGGTGCGATGGCTAGTGGACAGCGATCGGCCTAGGCATGCCTGCCGGCTGCGGTTGCGGTCGGTTCGGGGTCTACGGTTGCTTCCGAGGGTTGGATCGACGCCCACCTCCCGGATCCGCCTCTTGCCAGAGGACAGGCTCGCAAGTCAGGATGCCGGGCGGACACGTGGTGGCGCCCCTGCTCACCCTTCTCCGGCAGGGCGACCCTCGAGCTTCCATGGCTCCCTGCCTGCCTGTGGCGGCCTCCACCTACTAGCTATGGCCAAGCTAGGGCCGTGGACTTCATGCCGGCAGTGGAGGCGGTGGCCGTGTTGCACCTACAGTGTCGCCTCACGGCAGGCAAATTTGGTGGCCGGGGTTGACGCCAACCAGCGGCCTTCTTTGCGGTGATGTGTCGAGGTTGCTGCGGTAATGGTGCCCGTGCTAGCAGCTTCGATCTTCTACCATTGATGTCACCGCTGCGTTGCTACGGGTGGCCTGCTCTGGAGGATGTATAGCAACTAGGTCAAAACCTAGCCTGGTTAGGTTGGGCCGACGACGCCTGCACCATGTTCCTTCCTGGAGGCAGCATCAAAACTACTGTCCGTCGCAGTAGGATGAGTCGGAAGACCTACTCGTGTGCTCCTACCAGCGTTGTTGGCGTCTGCAGATGTCAAAGTCCTTTAAGGCTTCATTGGAGCACTATTGCAGCCCAGCACATCTCCTTTCTGAAGGCTCAGTCGGTGTCGCTCCTTGTCTCTACCTATGTATGCCTTATGCTCCCCTCTGTAATGGTTTGTCTAGTGCTTGATGTCACCGCCGTCGTTCCTCTTCACAGCGGCTACCTGGTCACTGGCAGATACAGTCGTTTGTAGTCCACATTAGCTACTTGGTTGCTGGCGGATTCTGGTTCTCTTCTGCGCAATGGCTACATGGTCATGAGCGCTCTACTTCGCAGCGGCTACCTAGTCGCTGGCAGTATCCATCATCTTTTATTTCGCAATGACTACCTAGTTACTGTGGATCTACCAATGGATGCTTTGCCACCGCGGCTTGATCCACCCTCTGTTAGCGACAATTGCGTGGATGCATTTTCTTTTGCAGGCATAGTCGGTTTGTGTGTTGTGATGGAGGTTCCCCCCATGTATTCTTGATGTTCATTTGTATGTATGGGATTCCATCAGTAATCCTAGATTTACTTAGGAGTCCTTTGTATCGGTAATCCGGTCTCTCGTTTGGCCTTTCCTCTTAATGAAAAACGAGTAAAGACCCGATCTTGAAAAAAGCGCTAAGTCTTTGCTCGCCATGCCTCTCCCGCCTCCTCTTGCCGTGCATTCATGCCCCTTCCTCCTCTGCCACCCGCGAGGAAAATAGAATTTTGCCCTTGTGCCATATGGATTTCACTCAAAAGTCAAAACCATTAAAATTGTGAGATTCAGCATATTGACTTTCACAGGCGCTTCGCTAGATCCAGACGTGTGGAGCTAGGATCCCCCCGGACCCTCCCTCCAAGGAGTGGTTCTGCAAAGTTCGAGGCAGAACGATGACAGCCCGTCCTCGTCTTTAGGAGCGAATTTGGCGTTGTAGATTTGCGCGGCTCGATCTGCTATGGGGCCCTGCCTGCGTCATCCTTGCCTCCTGCCGGGTCTCCCAAAGCTGGCTCAAGCAAAGGCAGAGCAGAGGACACAAGCAAAGGGTCCTCTATAGTGGTGGTATTGGGTTGTTGCCCGAGTCGCCTGTGGAGCTACTTGGGCGCCTCTTTTTTTTTTCTCCTTCTCCCAAACGAATTCAATCCATTCTAAATTCATAAGACATTTTAGCTTCTCTAGATAAGTACGTGTTTGCTATATATATTTAGATATATACTATGTTTAGAAAAAACAATATTTATAACACACCAAAAAAAGTCATAATAGAAAGGAAGGAGTTTTATATTCTTTTCATTAACTAACACCACCCCAGGAGTAGGTTAAAATCCAATCTTGCTTAGACCAACAAGCCAAGGATAAGGCTGGATAATGAGTCGACTCAGCTCGTTAAGATAACAAGATAGCTCGGTACGGCACGTCCAAGTTCGAGCTGACTCGTTAAATTGCACAAAATTTAATATATGTATTTATCTAAATCTTCCACTCGATAAGCCTTAAATCAAACAAAAAACAATATATGCTAAAATAAATAACAATATACAATAGTATTACATTATACATCTATGATTCGTACTCTATATCTGATCATCTATACATCTATTAAATCAAAGTGATAGAGTCATAATAATCCTGAGTTTATATGGTCTAGGCCAATTATCAACCGATTGTAAAGTTTAAAACATGAAGTAGTACAAAATTAATATAATTAAGTTAATTCAAGACCAACAGCTTTAGCTCGTTAACTATACGAGCTAAAATGTTAACTCAGCTTATTGAAAAATATAAACGAGCCGAACCAAGCCGAGCCTCTAATGAATCGAGTCGAGTATGGTGCTGAGCTACAAGATTTTCGTCTAGTCCTAGCCTGGGGGTTAGGGATGATGTAGCAAGCAGCCGACGATCACTGATGAAACGGCTTGGCACACGTACCGCGAGACCGCCAAGTCCACGCTACTACTCTCTCAGCGTCAGTGCGTCACACTCACACCTCGTGTCAATGCGTGTTAGCTCCTGCTGCACTACCTTCAGACTCACCACCAACCAGCATTCGCCGAAACCCGGTCAAGACGTCAACTCCACGGGACCAATAAGTCACAACTCACAAGAAACCAAACGCGTGCCTGGTTGCAGCTAACAAACCAGCCAGATGAGCGTGAAGCCACCTCATCTTCTCGCCACCATGGCTGCTCACCTATGACGGTTCGATTTGCTCCGAGTCGTTCATCTGCGGCGGCGTCGGTATCAGCTATCCCTTCTACCTCGCCGACGCGACCACCGATTACGGATACAACTACTCCTGCGGCTACACCGACCTGAAGATTTCCTGCCAAGGCGAGGGGCCGACCGAGACCCCGTTCATCACTCTCGGCGGCCACAACTACGCCGTTCAGAACATCTTCTACGACACCTACACCTTCATTCTGGCGGACAGCGACGTAGAAGGGATAGCTTCGATGAGTTGTGGCTGCAGAGCACCTTCTACGACAACGCTAACCTCACCTTCTTCTTCGGCTGCTACCCACGTGACACCTTGCTACGACAAATGGACGCGTACAAAATAAACTGCGCTGGGTTCAGCAGTCCGCCTGGAGCTGGCGCAGGAGACTCTCTCGTGTTCACGCCCGATGACCTTGACATGTTATTTCAGGAGCAAGAAATTGCTACGAAGTGCAGCAAGGTTGTCACCGTGCCAGTGATAAGCGATGTTCTGAAAGCAGCAAGTAGTAAGTAGTAACCAGAGCAGCTTCAGAAGCGGCGGATACGGAGACGTGCTTAGGCGTGGGTTCGAGCTGGAATGGAGCCGTACCACAACGTATGGGTGTCAGCAATGCGAGGAGACGTACGGGCGATGCTCCTATGGCCTGAGCAGGGAATTCATGGGCTGCTTGTGCCACGGAGGGAAGGTGGGCAACCCGGACTGCCAACACATCGTCCCTGCCAGCAACGCAACTGCATCAAGTAGCCCTAGGAGCACCGCAACTGCATCAAGTAGTAAGCCCTTTTAACCTACTGAAGAAGATTTAATTTATTCCCGTCTAAAAATTAAATCTGCTCCGTGTGTCTGTATATATATTGAGGCTTCGCTTCAAAATAAAATGAGTTTAAGGATTAGGTTTCCTATTGACAAATTAAACAAGAGTTTTGCTATATTTCTATCAACAGATTTTGTTTGTTTCTATCTGTCAAAATCTGGTCCGTTGCTTTTGTTTGAAGATTCGTGCGGCTTTGTAGGTGTACAGCCACGCTGATGGGTCCGCGAAATACGTCTTCTAAGACCCGCAAACCCGTTGGCCATCTATTGTTTTCTTTTCTTTTGCCCACCAACCACGCTGACGGCTCCTTTCTTCCCCAAGCCGGACAAGCGGTGGCCTCACCGCCCCTTTTCGCTTTGCGCCGCGTGAGACGGTGGGTGGGGTGGAGCCTCCGGCGGCAGTCCGCTGAGCTGCGGCGAGCTGTGAGGTGAGTGTAGCTCACCCTTTTAGAAGATAAAACAAAAGACAAAGAAGATAAAACTCTCAAATTTTTAGAAGAATCGAAATCAAAATGAACATGAGTTGACTAATAGGCTCTCATCACAAGCCCATTACGATTCCACTACTTGGTCAATCTTTCATCATTTCGCCAACCAAGTGACTTGGCCCCGAGAACATCTGGTTGAACCGGCATGCCATCTTCTAGTATATTCCCATCACTGCAAGGAGCCACAGTTATGAAGGAAAAATGGTCCTCCGTGAGCATATAACCGTTTTCAAGGTAAAATGAAGTAAAACTTGTGGGACCACCTGTCTCATTACGTACTCCCTTTGTCCTGAAAATTGAAAATCACGCTTCCCAATGAATGGGACATTTCCAAATTTGATAAAGTATATATATAAAAATACCATTTATGATGCCATCACTAGAATAATCATGGAATATATTTTTCATAATAAACCTATTTGAAGATACAAATGTTGATATTATTTTCTATAAATCTAGTCAAATTGATATCTTTTTTTGATAAATTTTTGCTTTGTGTTTCTGTTTGATATGAATCAGGTTAATTAATCTTTCTCAAATCTGACATTGTCTTTTGTTCGTTGGCATACAGGATCAAAAGGGAAAACAGCAATTATAGTAGGTAAGAACTATGCAGCCTATAGATGGTAACACGTTCTTCAAATCATAACTTTGACTTTTTATATTATATGTATATATTTATACAAGTATTTTTCAAGGTGAATCTATTCATATGGTTTTCACATATACAAACATAACAATTTAAAACTTATTTTTGATTTATATTCTCAATGTTTGACTCAAACAACTTCTTGTAGTAACCTAGAAGTAGTATGATCTTCAGTTAGTCTATAAAAGAGCAGAAGAAAAGCATATAATTCGAATCTATAATTATTGATTTAATAAAATCTATAATTCTAAAATAAATATTTGGAATCCACTAGCCAATGACAGCCATGTAGAAAAAAAAAAGTTCATCCTCCCTTTTGGTAATAATCTGATGAGTTTCCTCACTGAATAGTGGTGCATTTGTTCTTTGCAAATTGAATTTTTAGAAGGCTTTGCAGTTGAATTCATTTGTGGGCTTTTGTGATGCACAGGTATTGTTGTAGGTACATCGTCCCTTCTATGCTTGTGTCTCGTTATTCACAAATTCTTCTCGGCTTCTAAATATGGTTTGCTGCCCTTCAAATCAAAGGACGAGCCAAGGATTGAGTCCTTCCTACAAAAGAACGGGAACCTACATCCAAAAAGATACACTTATGCAGATGTGAAAAGAATGACAAAATCCTTTGCTGTGAAGCTAGGTCAAGGTGGATTTGGTGCTGTATACAGAGGCAACCTCTACGATGGCCGCCAAGTAGCAGTTAAGATGCTAAAGGACACCAAAGGCGATGGTGAGGAATTTATGAACGAGGTGGCCAGTATTAGCAGAACTTCCCATGTGAACGTTGTGACACTTTTAGGATTTTGCTTGCAAGGATCCAAAAGGGCACTTATTTATCAGTACATGCCTAATGGTTCGCTTGAAAGGTATGCCTTCAACAAGAACATGAATAGTGAAAATTTACTAAGTTGGGAGAAATTATTTGACATAGCAATTGGCGCGGCAAGAGGACTTGAATATCTCCACCGGGGATGCAATACTCAAATCGTGCATTTTGACATCAAACCACATAATATTCTATTAGATCAGGATTTCTGTCCTAAGATCTCTGACTTTGGATTGGCCAAGCTATGCCTGAATAAAGAGAGTGCAATCTCCATTGTTGGTGCAAGAGGGACAATAGGTTATATCGCTCCAGAGGTCTACTCAAAGCAGTTCGGAATAGTAAGCAGCAAGTCTGATGTCTATAGTTATGGAATGATGGTCCTTGAGATGGTTGGTGCAAGGGACAAGAATACAAGTGCAAATAGTGAAGCTAGTAGCCAATATTTCCCTCAGTGGATTTATGAACATTTGGACGACTACTGTATCAGTGCTTCTGAGATTGATGGTGAGACCACAGAGCTCGTGAGAAAGATGATAGTTGTAGGTTTGTGGTGCATACAGTTGATTCCAACTGATCGACCAACAATGACTAGAGTCGTCGAGATGCTGGAAGGAAGTACAAGTAATCTGGAATTGCCACCCAAAATTCTCTTGAGCTGAAAAGCATGGACATCTTCCTATTAAAAGTTGCTAGCGTTACCAGGTTTCACAAATGCAAATATTTGCTATATATGCGTGTGCATAACCAAGGGTATGCATCGAATGTTACTTTTGGTCTGTAATATATAGAGCAACTATATATGAATATTTCTGGACAGGGGTGCTCATAGCCTCATACGAAATTGTATGATGATGCTAGTACTTTGTTCAGACTAGCTGCGAGCGCTGATTCTCTTCTGTGTATTTGTACACTAAGATCGGTGGACAGATGTTACAAAATCAGCAGGTGGGCCAGGTTTAAAATTTAAATCGCGATGGAATGCATTACACAATTAAAATGGAGACTAAACTTTTCATTCCAATTCAGATCAGAATTGCGACACCCAAATCCTGAAAAAAAATATTTGAACTGTGAACTAGTATTAGAAGTAGTTAGAAGTAGTAGGTATATTAAGATCCAGATCCAGAGTTTACCGAAGTCAGAGTGCTCTAACGATGTGGTCATAGGTGAGATGCTGTCCACACTCATCACTCATCGTCATCAGTGAGCGTCAGGCGTCGGCCATAGCGGTGGCGCCTGCGGGGTGCCGGCGTGCGTCCATGTTTGCCTCAGCTTGAGTCAATGGCTGATCAATGCCTGGGTAGCTTCCTAACAGATGGCCGCGTTTACTGTTTCCAAGCCATGGAAATTTCACTATCTCAGCTGACTCTTCGCTAGTCTCTAACGTTGACTAGTCACCGTGTTAGAACATTTTGCAGCACGGCGTGAGAAAAGGCATGCCATGGGTATAATTTTTTCTAAATATAGTTTGGCGTATCTTGACTTCCTACTAGAGTTTAATCCATTTCCGATGGAGCTTTCTGTCACCACGAAAGTTAGCCCAGCCAGATACATTTACGAGCCAAGACTCACGGGTTCATCATGACGTACATGTTGGATACTTCTATTCTATGGTTCAAAGTTCAAACAAAGTACCAAACCTTTTCATGCCGCTGGCTCTCTGGTTGTGCTGACCAAACTTCTTCCAATCCCACTTAGCTTCTTTTCCTCACTTGGCATCCATGGTGAGCAGCACACAAACAGACCCCCAGCCATGAAGGCATGGAATAGTCTGTAGTATAAGGAGGGGCCAGCGTCAACCGTCAAGCTAAGCAACAAACACAATTACACAAACCGCTTGGGAGTTGAGCCATCAGCTTTACCCATAGGCCATGGTGGGTCTCCTGCTGCTATGTCACCGTCTTCTGCCGCTGCCGCTCTTCCTGGGCATCTTGGTTGCCGCTTCCCGTGGCGATTCTTCGGGCGACGCTTACAACACCTCCATATGCAAGCTGCAACCATACACATGCGGCAAAGTGAAGATCAGTTACCCGTTCTATCTTTCGGATCAGACGGCATATGTCCTGGGCAATAACTACTCCTCCTGCGGCTACCCTGGGCTGGCCATCAGCTGTGTGGACAAGTATCCCATCATGCAACTCGGCGGCAGCGGCCCAGACTACTCCTACAACGTGACGGGCATCGACTACTCCAACTTCACCATCTCCCTCGCCTACCCTGGTGTCCTCGATAATAAGAGCTGCCCAGGGATCGACCACAACGTCACCGTGCCGCCCAGCTTGTCGCTCAACTTAGTACCAGGCTACTCTCTTCGTTTCCTCCTCTTCTTCGCCAACTGCTCCATCGCCACCCTCCCTGATCAGAACAACATCAACCCGATCACATGTCCAAGTTCTTCGGATGGTTCTTATTCTTTTGTGATTCCTTCGGATGTGCCGCACGATCTACTGTCGCGGGAGTGCAAGCAAGTGATCGTAGCGCCGGTGTTTCAGAACGCCTCGCTGACGATCGATCCGCAATGGAGCACCACCGGGTACCGCAACGCTCTTAAACAGGGGTTTCAGTTGGGATGGAACTCGAATAACAAGTCCGAGAGTTGTACCAAGTGCGAGGGATCCAATGGAGGGTGTGCCTACAGCAGAGATGGGGAATTCGTGGGTTGCTTGTGTACCAACGGGCGAGTGCACGGCGAGGGCTGCAGCAACGGTAAGCCCTTTCTGTCTTGTACAATTGTACTGCCTTTCTCTTTTCTCGGCTCCAAATCGCTATGGAGATCCATTAGCTTGCGGCTTCATGACTTGTAGGTAGCTGCAAGTTACTTTTACCCCCAAAAGGGCAGTAAGAGTTTTATTGAAATTTTTAATAGACCTTCCAATCCAAAAGCCAAAAACCTCCCCAAAGCTAAAAGTCACAGTGAGATTCTGAGCTTTACGGGTGGAAAGTTCTTCCAAAAGCCGGTGGCCAAAATTGAACAATCAAGACCTAAGGGTCCCTTTGGTTAGGCTTTCAACCTGTTTTTGCTTTTGTAAAAGTCAAAAGCTAAACCAAAGGATCTAAAAGCTAGAGATGTTTTTATCAAAAGCAGCTTTTATTCTAGTATAAATTCAAAAGCACTTGAATCCCTGCTTTGGAGAAACAACTTTGAGAAAATTACCCACTGCCACTGGTTATGATAGGAAAGGAAACGGTTCGCTCCGCTCCCTTCTATTTCTCCGGTCCTCTCGTATCGGCCCATCCCTCCCTCTTCCATCTACACGGATGTGGGTGAGCATTCCGTCTGCCGCCACTCGCACACTCAGCTCGTCGGCGCCCCCTACCGACCCTGGTGGGCTTCTTCTGCAACCGCGGCTCCCTCGTGCTTAGCACTTTGTAATGCTGCAAGGTGTTTGATTCATCACAAAATCAGATTTTCTTTAGATTAGTTAGCATCAAGTTCAAAGTGGCATCATGAACCTTCGGATCACAGTAAACCTGCACTTGTATTTGTTTGCCTAAACAGACCATTTACACACCGTTAGTACGTTGTTTCCGTTTAATCAACCATTTATCCCAATTAAACAGCATTTTGCCCGTTTAAATGCTCATTTAGCCAATATTGGCTAAATGGCAAGTGACCAATTATTTACCTTTTAGGATATGCTGACACTAAGGTGCCCCTGACGGCGTGTTCAAAGGCCGCTTGCCTTCGACGCGCCATCGCAGTTGGTTTGTGTACTTTGATCTGCTTCTCTCCTAATAAAAAACGGGCACAAACCCGATCACGAAAAAAAGGATGGAATAAACCAAAAGCCTAACATGTCCTCAACTAGCCACTCTGATCGATTATTCCCCCAATCTGGACGCGATGTGTTACTGTGGATCGCTCTGTTCACCAGGACATCATCCACTACTTGAAAGGCTAACAATAGTTGTTTAAGAAGCTCTTGGAGATGCTAATACCTTTTTATGTGTTCCAATAAAAAAAATCTACTTCCAGATTGCAAACGCCATTGATGGAACGAGAAGGATGATGGCTCATTAAATCTTTTCAAAAGCAAGTACTAGTCGAGTAATTGTTACTTTTCAAATTTTAAAGCATTATATCGTCATCTACCATTTGATTTGAAGGCAACTACTTTAGCCTCATGCCCTCAAACACGTCCCTTAGTTCAAACTCTTTTATCCTTCTGCCTCTAATTAGGTCCAGTACCATAAGCGCTCCAAGCAATCTGTTTGTATATGGTATTTCTATCTACTTATTTGCCTCTTTGCTTCCTTTTGCAGGGCATCGAAAGGGGTCTAGAATGTGTAAGGAACTTGTATCTTGGCTTCACTTCCATCGTTTCTCTTTAAGTATTTGTGTGGTCATCTTTTTACCAAACCTTCTTTGATCAGATATGCTTATATAGATCATCAGTACCTATTTCATCTAATAAGATAAAGTCATGAAAATTAAGGGAATATATGTCAATACCTAGAAGAAAAAAAGTGAAATTATAAATAGCTTTGCAGATTGGACAAACTGGGGTCACTGATGATGTCTTGTTGCTCATGCAGATATTATTGCAAGCACAATGTCCCTTCTACTTCTATGTCTTCTTATCCTTGCACTATTCCTGGCTCGCAAAAATGGTTTGCTCTGCATTAAACGGAAGGAAGAACTCTGCATTAAACGGAAGGAAGAACCAACGATCAAGTCATTTCTGCAAAAGAATGGAAACTTACATACAAAAAGATACTCTTATGCAGAAGTGAAAAGAATGACCACATCTTTTTCTGAAAAGCTGGGACAAGGTGGTTTTGGTGATGTATACAGAGGCAACCTATCAGACGGCCGTCAGGTAGCAGTCAAGATGCTAAAGGACTCCAAGCGTGATGGGGAGGAATTCATGAATGAGGTGTCCAGCATTAGCAGAACTTCACATGTCAATGTTGTTATGCTCTTAGGATTTTGCTTGGAAGGATCCAAAAGGGCGCTCATCTATGAGTACATGCCTAATGGTTCACTTGAAAGGTATGCCTTCAATAGCAACATGAACAACCAAAATTCTCTATGTTGGGAGAAATTATTTGACATAGCAATTGGCATCGCTAGAGGACTCGAATATCTCCACCGCGGATGCAATACTCATATCGTGCATTTCGATATCAAACCCCACAACATTTTGTTAGATCATGATTTCTGTCCCAAGATCTCCGATTTTGGTTTAGCGAAACTATGCCCAAATAAAGAGAGTGCCATTTCAATTGCCGGTGCAAGAGGAACAATAGGCTACATTGCACCCGAGGTCTTCTCAAAGCAATTTGGAACATCGATAGCAAGTCCGATGTCTACGATTATGGAATGATGGTCCTTGAGATGGTTGGGGCAAGGGACAAAACTATCAATGCAGACAGTGAATCTAGCAGCCAATATTTCCCTCGGTGGATTTATGAACATTTGGATAACTATTGTATCAGTGCTTTTGAGATTAATGGTGAGACCACAGAGCTCGTGAGAAAGATGATAGTGGTAGGTTTATGGTGTATACAAGTTGTACCAACTGATCGTCCAACAATGACTAAAGTCGTCGAGATGCTAGAAGGAAGCACAAGTAATCTTGAACTGCCACCAAAAGTGACCCTGCTTTTATGATGAACAATATGCTACTGTTTATGCTATTTTTCCACACCCCCACCCCACCCCCGTTTTGTAAAAAAAAAATGAAAGAAATGATATTCATTAGTCACAGAAATGAATTGCAGTTTGCATAATTATAAGACATTCATCGAAGTGTGCTCCTACAACCTTGTGTGATGGTATTATTTGGGTCGGGGTTGCTACACTCTCTTCTGTGCCAGTATGCACAATTCATTGAGCAACTGCATTAAGAGATGCCTTTACATCCTATGAAATAGTACAATACAAACTAGGAAACTATGGATGAACAAGTAAAATCCCCGTTGATCACTCAGATCAGACCTACGCCGTACAGTTCTTATTTTGAATACTTGAATTGATAATCGGACATTGTGGATTTATAGGTGCAGGGGTTACCTATTGCCGAAATCGGATTGGATAAAAAGGAGCAATGCAGTTTAGATGCCGCCAGATCGGGCGTCGGCCGAACCGGTGCCGCCGCCGATCCGGATAGATAGCCTTCGCTTTGAGTCGAGGCGGTATCCGCCCGAGCTCACACCGGATTCGGTTCAGTGCGGCTAGCTGCAGATGCTAAGGGGCAATTTTTTTTGATCGGTGCTAAGGGCAGTGGGAACGGGGGATGCGGGCTTTCTAATTATTTGCCACTCTTATAGTGGCCAACTCTCTGATTGCCCCCTTTAAGGTGGCAACTACACCTTTGCCACCCAAAAAAGTGACCTTCCTACGTCCATGCCATTTTTGCTGATGTGGCACGCCCGGTCAATCGCCGCGTGGATCGAGGCGGTTGGCGGCGACCAGCACAGCGAAAAGTCACATTTGCCCCCACCGTTTTCCCACTTATCCCGCGCCGTCTCCCTCCCGTCCACGCATTCAGCTCGCCCGCGCCCTCCAGCTACCTCCCTTCTTCCCCCTTCTCCAGACCCGTGGTGGAGGCAGCTCCCGGCAAGGCGGCCTTCCGCGGCTCGTCGATTCTCCGTCGGACGGCATAGAAGGTTAGATCTTTTACCTACTTGGCCGGAGAGCCCGGAATTGGTGGTGTGGTTATGATCTGAAATGTTAGGGTTTCGTGGTTGCGGAGGTCATGCTTGGATTGGGTTTCCGGGGCCCTGGTTTCTGATGTGCATGCGCCCCCATTCATGTAGGATGCTGATGTAGGAAACCTGTGATGTCTTAGCGAAAATGGTGGGGTCTCCCTGTCCCGTGTGGTACGTTTCTTTGTATTTGCATTGTATGAGCTGTGATGTGTGATGTTGGTTATGCCCTAACTGTAGAATTGATTTCTTTTATGTTTTATCGTCAGGATTCTTCCTGACAATTCTTTTAGAATCCATGTTAGCATTGCTAAGTACACGTTGATTAATAAGTATGGACTGCTTGACATACCAGATCAAGAACACGACGTGTGGTTTGACAGTAGCTCTGTGTACACGCTTAATGCTTTTGTTGATGACATGGCTAGTAAGATTATTTGGGGGCCCAGTCAGCAACTGCTTGTTTAGGGGGTTGACATGGAAAGTGGAATAGAGTGGAAGGTGACTTGCACAGAACAGTTTGAGGAGATGATTATGTGCAGGATGAATGAGAGGTTCATGAATATTAGTTGTGATGTGATTGAGAAAGATGGCAGGCCTGTGGATGATATGGTGAGTAGAGCAAATAGAGCTGGGTCTGTCTGTGGTTCTGCTGCTGCTGGTACATCTGGTGTCACTAATGTTTGTGCTTCTGCTGCTGCTGGTGCATCTAATGTTGGGGTTGGGGGTACTGCTGATGGAGTAGCTGATACCTGCAGTACTCCTGAACAAGGTAGAGCTGAGGGAATGGGTGTTGATTGGAGCACACTGACAATACTGCCTGATGAAGAGGAGGATGGTGAAGCTAGGGCAGTGGTAAATGAGGACCTAATATATGCATATTTTGGCTACAACAATGAGCCTATTGCTGCTGAGATACCTCTGCCTCAGATTCCTCCTGAAGTGCAAGCTCAAATGAATGAGGCAGCAATTCCTGTTCATGACGACATAAATGATGAGCCAGTATTTGTTTGGGACAGAGACAATCCTGAGATGGCAGTTGGCACTATGTATCCATCCATGCCAGATTTCAGGATGGCTGTGAGACAGCATGCTATTGTCAATGAGTTTGAATTGGGAACAGAGAAGTCTGACAAGAAAAGGTTTAGAGGACACTGCAGTAGCTTGAGATGCCCATGGAAAATTGTAGCTAGAACACAAAAGGATGGCAGTGTCAGGGTACCAATACTTTCACTTTTATTTTTTTTCTTTTTGTAAATGTAACTATTGTATTGGATGTGCATGTGTTTTTTAAGTCCTTAATCTTAACCTCTGACTAATATGTTGCTTTATGACAGATACAAATCAATAGGGGGACCCATATCTGTGCTTCAAGAAGCAGAGTGCTTGGGAAGATGGCATCACAGGGCTGGATTGTAGAGAGGGCTGTGCCCCTACTAAAAGATAATCCAGAGATGGGTCCCAAAGATGTGAAGCTAGCTTTGGAGAGCAAGTACAACATCCAGATTCAGTATCGGACTGCATTTTATGGCAAGGTGAGAGCTGCAAATAAGTTATTTGGTAAATGGGATGATTGTTTTGATGAACTGTATTGATTCAAGACAGAGGTTGAGCTTAGATCTCCTGGAAGTGTAGTAGAGATAGACAGTGTGATTGTTGAAGACAAACATCATTTTAGTAGGTTTTTTTGTGCCTTCAAAGCATGTATAGATGGTTTTAGAGCTGGCTGTAGACCTTACATTAGTGTTGATTCTACTGCTCTTAATGGCCAATGGAATGGGCACATGCCATCTGCCAATTCAATTAATGGTCATAATTGGCTTTTTCCAAGCATTTGGTTTTTTTTTTGACTCGAGACTACTTGGCTGGTCTTGGTTCATGGAACGGTTATCCAAAGCCCTAGGACCAATGAATCACCTTGCCATATGCACTGATGCATGCAAAGGGTTAGAAACAACAGTTAAAAACATCTTCCCTGCAGCTGACCACTGGGAGTGCTTCAGGCACTTGATGGAGAACATGAAGAGAAAATTTACAGGCAGTGCATATGGCAAGTACATGTGGCCTGCTGCTAGGGCATACACAGTTGAAAATTTTGATAGGCTCATGACCAAAGTGATTGAGGCATACCCAGATGTGGTACCATGGCTGCAACAACATCATCTTTTTTTGTGGGCCAGGAGTGCCTTCAAGGAGGAGATCAAGTGTGACTATAAACAACAACTTGGCAGAATCTTGGAACTCTTGGATTGAAGAGCACAAAGACCTACCACTTGATATGTTAGCAGATACAATCAAGCGCCAGACTATGGTTTTATTTGAGAAAAGAAGGAACATATCTAGGTCATTGAAAGGATTCATACTTCCTGCTATAATCCATCAGCTCAATCATGCTTCCAAGGGGCTGCATCATCTGAAACCAACAAAAGGAGGACCTAACCATGCAGAAGTGGTAGTCATGTACAATGATGAGGTTGTGAGGAGGCATGTTGTGTACTTGGATGAGCATGTATGTACCTGTAGGGAGTGGCAACTTAGTGGGAAGCCTTGTCCTCATGCACTGTCAGTCATAACAGCGGAAAGACAGCCAGACATGGAGAAGTATGTGGATGTTGCATACTCTGTGCACAAGTTCCAAGCAGCATATGCAGGTCTGATTCCTGTCATCACTGATAAGTCCCAGTGGCCAACAGTTAAAAAGGGATTCAAACTTGAGCCACCAATTAGCAAGCCAAAAGGACTGGGTAGGTACAGAAAGACTAGGATGAAGAGCTATTTGGAGACAGGTTCAAAGGCCACCAGACAAGTCACTTGCAAGGCATGTGGTGAATTAGGACACAGGAGTACAAGCTAGAGATGCCCCCTCAGTGGAACCAAGAAAAGGTAAGTCACTCCCCCTAAATTTAAATATGCACAACCTCTAACTATTCTGACTTAATTGATATTGTAATGCAGGAAGAGGACAAGAAAGACCAAGTCCCAGAAAGGGCCTAAGAAAGGGGGGGAAGAAGGGCACTGAGGAGGCAGCTTCTTCTTCAGCTGCACCACCACCTCCAGCACCTAATACCCCAAAAACAAGGGCAGCTGCAGCAAGAGAGAAGAAGGCACAAGCAGAGGCACAGGCAAGGGCAGAGGCAGAGGCAGAGGCTGCAGCAGCAAGAGAGAAGGCACAGGCACAAGCAGAGGCTACAGCTGCAGCACCACCTCCACCAGCATGTCAATCCAGCCCACGACCAGTTACTAGAAGGTAGACATTTACCTCACATTTACAACCAAACATACTGATAGGATTCTAACCCAAGTTGCAATGCAGGATGTTGAGCTTGCAAGCTGCACAGCCACTGAAAATGGTGCTTCCTGAAGCAGCCCCAGCAAAGAAAATGACACCAAGGAAGAAGCAACTTGCTACAAAGGTCAAGAAGACCCCAATTAAGAAGTAGTTTGCCTGGTGCTGTGTTATTTTGGAAATCTATGGTGCTGCATTGCAATGATGAATGGTGCTCCTTATGCTGTTATTTTGGAACTCATGAGCTGTGATGCATGGTGCTCCAGCTGTAGTATTTTGGTTGTTATGAACTATCCTGTGCTGTGACTTGGATGTTCCAGCTGTAGTATTGTGGACATGTATGACTGTGCCAGACTTTGTGATGCTCCAGCTGTGTGATGCATGCTAATAGACATTTCTCTTAGAACTTTACTGTGATGAATGCAGAAGAGTAATTTGGAGTTGCTATGGATTTGGAACAACATTTCATTCTGAAAACAACATTTCATTCTGCAAAGTAGCATTCCATTACTACTACAATAGTTCAGGATACAACCAATGCTATTTTCAGTCCAACTGATGGCAACCAAACACATGCAACAACCTAGTCTAAACTACCAGTCCAACTGATGGCCAGGAGCGATGGCACCAACCAAATCCTACTTGAAAACAAAAGCAGCTCCAACCACAACCACAACACCCAACCTAATCTAACCTGCCAGCGAAGGCACCAACCTAATCCTACTTGAAAACATAAGCAGCTCCAACCACAACCCCTGCACCCAACACCAGGGACAAGGTCTTCACAGCACCAACCAGATCATCCGTGGTAGAAGTGTGGGCAGCAGCAACCCGGCCCCTAGCAACCAATGGCCTTGAATCAGCTTCTTCCTCTCCTCCTTCCTGTCCCAGCACCATGACTATCTTCCCCATGTCAACCAGGATTGACAGGTAGTGACGCGGCCATTCATAGAAAGGGCACCATCCACGGACCTAGATCCAAACAAGTAAAACCACTCAAAAACGTAACAAATCTGGACAAAACAAACCATAAAGGGTGCCCAACCAAAAATGAATCTGTGTCTTACCCCTTCCAGGCCCTTGATGTTACTAGGACACTTGAAGAAGATCTTGCCCTTGTTCCCATTGTCATCGGTCTGCACCACGAGCTCCACCACCCTCTGCCTTCCGAGCGGGTACTCCCCAATCGAATCGGGCAGCTCCCGAGGGTGGGTCCAGACGCTCGCAGGACGGCGGGACATGGCGTTGCAAGAGGGTCAGAGGGGGGCGCAGCGCTAGAGGGGAGCGAGACTGAGGAGGCTGAGGAAGAAGAAGGACGGAAGGAGGCGGTCTGACCAGACGGGGGAGACGGCGCGGGATAAGTGGGAAAACGGCGGGGGCAAATGTGACTTTTCGCGTGCCTGGTCGCTCGCCAACTGCCCTGATCCACGCTGGTAGCCTGATCTGGCGTGCCACATCAGCAAAAATGGCATGGACGTAGGAAGGTTACTGTTTTGGGTGGCAAAGGTGTAGTTGCCACCTTAAAGGGGGCAATCGGAGAGTCGGCCACCATAAGAGTGGCAAATAATTAGAAAGCCCGGGGGATGCGGCGAGAGTAGCAGCAGGTCGCCTGAGGGACGCCAGACGCCCGACGACATTTTTATCCTCGTTTTCCTCTTCACTTCACTACGGGCCGTGGGCTACTAGAAGTGGTTTTTCTTGTTCGTGGTGGGCTACTAGTAGCTGGCCCATTGTACTTACTTTTGGTGAGCAAAGGTATTTGCAGTTTTCTTTTCAAAAACAAGAAGATCCTGTTTTTGTTTTTGTTTTTGTTTCTAGATCTACAACCGCACACTCGTTGCGTGAATCAGATTGCACAATGGAGACCTGACCTAGAAGCGAAGCGACAGAGCCATCATCTCCATCCAATTTTCGCAAGCAGAGAATAAACATGCATGCGCACGCTCTTTCTAGTTCGAAGAGGAGTCCTCTCTAGATCGATAGAATAGAACACGCTCGGTTTCAACGCATATGTACACGTATGTATGCCGAAGCACGTTGCATGACTTTGCAGCTCCCTGTTACTTCTCGTGGAGAACCCAACCAAAAAGTCATCGTCTCAACCCGGAGAGATCCCAGACCGGAGGCGTCCGTCTCACGAACACGACACGAGTACGCACAAATGGCTGATATACCCAAGGAGAAGAACGCATGCGCAAGTACGTATTCGTTAATTACTACTAGTCGTACGCATGGACCGGTGCAGATTAATTGACTCTATAAAGGATTAAAACTTCATTTTTGTCCTAAACTCTTCTATTTTTCTAAATTTAAGCCCAAACGATAAAACCGTAACTTTTACACCTCATCATCGATTAAAACCACCTAGTTTTGGCCACACAACCATATGAAAATCACACAAAATTGTCTCAGGAGTCAAAATTGAACTGTGTCGATAGTTAAGGTACCAAAATTAAAACAAAGGCAAGAGCTAAGGGCCAAAATAGGCTTAATCAAGTACTACAAATTTTTATATATTTATGATTTTTATATATATTAAGATTTACTTATTGATAATCATTTATATGTATTAAAGTATTTATCAATATTTTATTGGATTTTATGTTCTGAATACGAACTAGAATGATATATGTATTAAAATGAACTTAATAAAGTACTACAGTTTATATATATTAAAAAAATTATAAAATATTTGAAACAACTAAGTACTTGATTAAGTTTATTTTGATCCTTGAACTGTTGTCTTTGTCTAACTCTAGCACCCTAACTATTAAAATCGTTCAATTTTGACCTCGAGGCGGTTTTGAGTGGTATTCAGATGACTCTAGGTCAAAATTAAATATTTTTAATAGTTGAGGTGTCGAATAATTTTGTAGTTGGAGATTAAAGTTAGAGGCATTGAGACGCCAAAAATATCCTGATCCAAATGCATGTGTCATTTGTAAACAATATTTTTCCTAGACCCTAAACGGTCTGCTATCATTCAGGTTCAGCTATTAAGGTTCAGTCATTATTCGAGCTAGATCATAAACGGCTGATTAAACAAAAATGATGTACTACATTTATATAGTATTTTCGATTACACGTCTATTAAGCACGTCTATTAAGGTTAACAATAGTGGTATTCCCTTCATTCTAAATTAAAGTAGGTATATCCATTTTGCTATGAATCTAGATATAATGTAGTTTAATTTTTTTTATAAAATGATAATGCAGTTCTAGTTACATACCATATTCAACATACCAAAAAGTCCGAGACTTATAATTTAGAACCGAGAAAATAATAGTAAATAATATAACTGAAATGCAGCAACAATTACCATATTTCTCCCAGTAGTATACTCTCCTGTGCTGATCATATCACAAAGCCATCACAAACATTGGTCAAAACATTTGATCGGAATCTCATTAATTTCAGTGTATTCCAACACGATTACACGAGTACATACAATGACTACTGCATCTGCATTCTGCAAGCACGCCTTTGGCATTTTGACTCCGTCCATAAGTCAACATTCCGGAACGAGGACTGTTCTTAGTTCTGTACTGCTGTCATCGTCCACACGACCACACCGCTGCTCGTAGCTGAATCTGCTAGCCGCCGGATCTCTCGTGTCCACACGACGTGACGACGGGCCGGGAATATGCAGGGTGTGGTTGTTTAAGCTCGCGCCCATTTTTCATCTGTGTGCCTCAGTGCCTTTCCGCCTCTGCTGCTTCGTGTCGTGATGACGCGTCGTCGCTTCTTCTTTCTTGTAGCTGTAGCCTTCCTGATCCATGGCTTGGGCACGCCGCCGTGCGGGTGCTCTGCTGCGCCGCCAACCGCCTCCTCGTGCTCGGCCGCCGTCGCGTGCGACAAAGCCAACATCACCTACCCGTTCCATCTCCTCTCCGACGGCGGCGACGCCTTCTGCGGCTACCCCGGCCTGGGCCTCGACTGCGTGGACGGCAACACGACGGTGCTCCGGCTGAGCACCAACAACAACACCGTGCTCACCATCAACTACGCGGCGCGCACCATGTTCGTGGTCGACTCCGGCATCGCCCGCGCCGGGTACGACTGCCCGAGCGTCGCGCACAACGTGACGGTCGCGCCGGGGTCCGGGGTGCAGTTCACCACGTCGGACGCCAGCCTCACCTTCCCTCGTCGGCTGCGCGGTGGGCGGCGGCGGCGGCGGCGGCGGCGGGGCAACGGTGCCCCGCCCTGGGCGTGCCTCAACGGCTCCGCGCCCGATAGGCTGCGGCCTCAGCGGGCGTGGCCGGGACGGGGAGAGATCATACGTCTTCAGCGGGCGCCACCGCTGCGGCCGCCCTGCCGGGAGGAAGCGAGTGCGCCAGGTCATGCCGTGGCACGGTGACCATGCCGGTGTACGCGGCGCTGTTCGACGTGCCCAGCTTGTCCAACCTGTCCACCAGCTACGTCAGGGTGCTCAAGAATGGCTTCGAGTTGAGCTGGGACAGGAGCTTCGACGCGCAGTGTGGCCCGTGCGAAAGCTCCGGCGGGTGGTGCAGCTACAACCAGACGACCACGACTTCTGGCGGTGGCGGCGGTGGCCCGTCGGCGTTCAGTTGCATCTGCCCCGACGGACGGTTGCGACCAAGTGACTGCGGTATGTTAGGTTTAGCAGCTAGTATTATACACGTTCATAGCCCACCACAGGAACACTATACATTACACGCAAGGAGATGTGTTATCGCGCCTCCTTTTGTTCTCCGTCTCTTTTTCTCTGCCTCTCTTGGTTCACCCTAGTAGCCTCATGCCGCTCTTCTCCTATGTTGTAGCGGCTCACCATCAAATCCATAGCATGATTTAGTAGGCTAGTATATCCTACCCGTAATACTATTGTTGGCCTGAATGATATTTATGGTTATATTGTCGCCATTTATATCAGCCTCTCAAAAATTAGACAAGTAAAGTCCAGTTTGCAGTTCTTCACACTACAAATTAAATACATAACATCTCTAACTTAACCCTTTCATACAAAGTCACAGTCTAGAACAGATGCTTGTGCCATCCTATAGGTGCAGTGAACCATAAACAAAATAGATGTAGGAATAGCTTCAATGATATAATCATATCACAACAGTATTGTCGATGTGTTTCCTAGACACTTTCAAAACAATTAATCATTTGGTATTTGTGTCTATAAAAGTTGACCCAAAGCATGGAAACAAGAAACTCAAACAACTATATACAAAAGATTTCTAAAATTAATGTGTCTGACAATTATTACAATTTCCATCTACTTCCCACTGCAGGGCATGGTATCACAAGGAGGAAAATCAGAACATGTAAGAAAACACACACATATATACATGCATATTACATAATGTCACATATGTTGCATGTACTCACTCTGTGCAGTGCACACACTACTACAAAAAACTTAACCGAGGCGGTTATTTTCGGTTAACCGAGGCGGTTTTTCTAACCGCCTCGAAGATAAGGTCACGGTTAATCGTGGCCTTAACCGAGGCGGTTAGAAAACCGCCTCGGTTAAATGATTAACCAAGACGGTTTCCTTATAAAAACCGCCTCGGTTAATAAAATAAAAAAATAAAAAAAAACGTGGATAGGCCCGGCGAGCCCATCCACAAGCCCGCCGAGCCCATCCACGCTGCCGGTTTGCGCCGCCACCGCCGGGATCCAGCGTCCCCCACGCTCGCCGGAGGAGGGAGGGAGGGAGGAGAGCCGTGCCGCCTTTGCTCCCGCGCCCGGATCCACCGCCGCCACCACCGGATCCACTTCAGGCGGCCCCGGATGCATCCGCGACGACCCTCGAGCTCGCCCGGATCCACCGTGCGGATCTGAGCCCTGCGAGAGAAAGAGAAAGT
Source organism: Chrysopogon serrulatus (assembly GCA_015844335.1). Classification (NCBI taxonomy): domain Eukaryota; kingdom Viridiplantae; phylum Streptophyta; class Magnoliopsida; order Poales; family Poaceae; genus Chrysopogon; species Chrysopogon serrulatus. Next base: position 85,414 of record JADLZL010000866.1, on the reverse strand, counting down.
GAGGGGGGAGAGAGGAGAGAAGAGCGAGGAGAGAAGAGAGGAGGAGTAGTACAGGAAGCCTGCACGCCCCACCCCAAGCCTCGCACCACCATGGCCCGTGGCGCCGTGCTCCGCCACCGGGCTCGCGCCACCGTGCCCGGTGTCAAGCCGCTGCCGCCTGAGCCCCCCCACGCCGCCGCCACGCTTCGTTCACGCACGAGCTCAGCGGGGTCGGGCGGGGCCACCGAACCTGGGCCGTTCGGCGCCGCGGAGCCTCGCCGCTGCCGCGGCCTCGATGCCCCGCGCCCGAGCTTGCGCCATCCACCTCGCCCCCTCGCGCCGCCGCACTGAGGACCCCTCGCGCCCGCCACGCCATTGGATCTGAGAGAGAAAAGGGAGGGAGCACTGCTGGTGGGTGTGCCGGGGGTGAGGGAGAGAGGAGGCCGGGGGGGAGAGAAAGGAGGCCGGTTGGGTGGGTGGCGGCCGGCTGAGGAAAATGAGGGGTGAAGTAACAAACCCTAAGTGTTCGTATATATATAGAGCGTAGTTAACCGAGGCGGGCACCTTAAAAAACCGCCTCGGTTAATAGCCTATTAAGCGAGGCGGTTTGTTTTACAACAAACGCCTCGGTTAATGTATTAACCGAGGCGGTTCCCTTAGAATAACCGCCTCGGTTAATATAGATTAACCGAGGCGGTTTTTTTATAAAAACCGCCTCAGTTAATGTATTAACCGAGGCGGTTATTGGGGCTGTGCATTGACTCAGTTTGGGAATCATTAACCGAGGCGGTTTTTTCCTAAAACCGCCTCCGAGCTCATTTTTCAAGTGCCTTGCAAAATCTTTTGTGTAGTAGTGACAAGCCCTAATACTGCAAAATTTTGAACCTTATTAATTGTTCTTATTGTCCATAGATGTAATAACGTCAACAACGAGTATGGCTTTCGTGCTCCTATTGTTTCTAGCCTATCTAATGCATCACAAGAGAACCTATGGCTCATTCGTCTTCTGGAGAAAACAATCATACATTTCGCCAAGAGTTGAAGCCTTCCTGCAAAGATATGGTTCTCTACACCCAAAGGTTTACTCCTACATGGAAGTGAAACGGATGACTAAATCATTCGCACATCAGCTAGGGCAAGGTGGATGTGGTATTGTCTACAAGGGAAGTCTCCCTGACGGCCGCCTAATTGCCGTGAAAATGCTAAAGGAGTTGAAAGGGGATGATGAGCAATTCTTGAACGAGGTAGCAAGCATTAGCACCACGTCTCATGTCAACATCGTGACTCTCCTAGGGTTTTGCGTACAAGGTTCCAAGAGAGCTCTCGTGTATCACTACATGGCAAATGGTTCACTTGAGAGATTTATCTTCAGCAAGCACTTGGAGAATAGGAATTCTCTTAGTTGGGGCAAACTATTTGAGATTGCAGTTGGCATTGGAAGAGGACTTGAATATCTACACAGAGGATGCAATACTAGAATCGTGCATTTCGACATCAAGCCCCACAATATTCTACTTGATGAGAACTTTTGTCCAAAGATATCCGACTTTGGTTTGGCGAAATCAAGTGTACAAAAGGAGAGCACGATCTCCATTGGTGTAGCAAGGGGCACAATTGGCTACATTGCACCGGAGGTTTTCTCCCGGCAATTTGGAGTTGTTAGTAGCAAATCTGATGTCTATAGCTATGGGATGATGATTCTTGAGATGGTTGGGTCTACAAGAACCATAAATAATAATAGTACTAATTGGGAGAGCAACGATGAAATATATTTTCCTCTGTGGATATATGAGAATTTAGATCAGTACTGCCTTCATGCTTCTGAGATGTCTAAGAGCGATGGTGAGGTTGTAAGGAAGATGATCGGTGTCGGGTTATGGTGTGTACAAGTGATGCCCGTCGATAGGCCTTCAATGAGTCAGGTAGTTGAGATGCTGGAAAGTGACCTAAAAGACCTTCAGTTGCCGTCCAAGCCTCTTACTCCTTCATAATATTGAGCAGTGTACTCAAGTTTGCTATCACTTGTGTGTTCTATAAACATCAATGTTGTATATTCATCTAAATATGGATAATATATATAATATAAAAGGCAAGGTGACTCACAGAATTGCATGGCTAGTATATCCTTTCATTTTATATAAATGGCTTAGAGTGGTTTTTTTTCTTATCCATTTTTACTTTTTTTCTTATCCATTTTTACTCCTATGTTGTACTCTGATGCTAGTGGTTTGTTAGTATTTGTTGTCATCATAAGTGCATAGCCTATATCTCTCTTTATTGGTTGGTTGCTTTAACCTCAAGCTATATATATGAGTCTTACCTTGTTATATATCATCATGTACGACAATTCGCTTCGCTGTGGGAATCTCTCGGCTTGTAGCTTCACTTCACCGTTGGTACATGATGTGGTTCTGCTCCTCGCCGGTGAAGGTGTTGCCTAACAATTCTCCAACGCTGGAGTCGTTGTTCCTAACTCTTCTCGACGAAAGGAAACAACGAAGGGAAAGAGGCGTGAATGGAATTCGCGGGTGGGGGCGAATGGTGGGAGACGAGGCAAAGTGCACCAAATTCCCTCCACTACGTGTGAATGAAATGCCTCCTTGCCATTACGGTGTCGAGCAGAGTCGTTGATTGCAAAAGAAAAACCCGTTTCACGATTAATCAATAGAGCTCTCTCCTTTTCGATAAAAAAAAAAAAAATCCATGGCAGAGAAAAGCGTAGCCTGATGCTGATGTACGGTGAATTTACTCTTTATTGTATGAACCGGCATATCTCATTTAGGAAATATGTCACTTTCGTCTTGTAATCTATCCCTAATAATAAAGAGGTAAAATTTCTCTCCACCCATATTTTAGTCCGGCCCTCCTCTAACTAACTTTATGAATGTAGAAACCATCTCTTCATTACTGAGAGAAAATAGTAAATGTAAAATAATATAGTCAATCGGCCGTCACCCTTTATATTTATAGGGGGTTGGTCTCTCCATGTACAAAGACCTCAATCAAGTGAACACGTTCCGTATCCAAATATGCATGCATATACATGTACTAGAATCCAATCAGACTCCTAGCATCGTTTCTTTAATCACCGTATGAATACTAATCTTCCCGCCAGCTTGATCTCCTGGGCTGTTAGCATGACTCCGATTCCAATAAGATAGGAGAAATATTTCCTTCTTTGCTGATGCCAATTTAATTTCGTTCTTCTCATCAAGCATGTACGTGATGCATCAGGACTCCCAAACCAAATCCCAAGGACAAAAATCCTTGTAATTGGAGGGCACAAATACCACGTCTTGTAGTCAATGGGGAGCACACGGACGTCTTTCCTGGAAGACAAAAGGCCAAACAATGCTCTAGGCATGGTCCGGCTGCCGGCTACTTCTCCCTCTCAGCTCAGTACTGTGCAAGCAACCAGCCCGGCACTGTGCCAACAGCTGGAAGCATCCAGCTCTTCACCAGCCGAACACGCACTAGTACAAAAATGATTTTGCGAGGCGGTACTATTTTATTAACCGTGGCGGTCACAAAATTCAACCGCCACGTAAAATGCATAGATTCGTTTTTCATTAACCGTGGCGGTTAATAATAACCGCCACGGTAAATCAATTAACCGTGGCGGTCACCTTAAGGCAACCGCCACGGTAAATCGTCGATTAACCGTGGCGGTTAATTTTAAGTAAACCGCCACGGTTAATGGTTGCAAATAGAAAATAATTCGCAACTTTTTCATATGAGATCGGATAAAGACAAACTTTATATCAAAATTATAGCTCTCGACGAGATCTATAACTTTGTAGTTAAAAAGTTTTTGAATTGAAATCGTTTAGGGTTCCAAAATAATGTTGTAAGTAGCAATGAGAAGCACAAATGTGCTGCGCAATGGGGCGATCCATGTGCTACTCCACGTCATCGATCCAGAAGCGGGGCTGGTGGCCACTAGAAGCTCGCCACATGTCTGCAGGGTCCACTTGTTATAGGAACAAAAGAAGCACAAACCAAATGTCCTGGATCCTTGAAAAGAGATCCCTCTCTCTCTACTCACCACCCTCTCTCTCCACTGCCTCCCTCTCCTGTTCCTCTCTCTCTCAAGCATGAAGGCAAGGCGGTGGCCATCCGTCCCTCTCCAAGCGTGCCTTCCTCTCCGACACAAAGGCAACGAAGGCATCCTGATCCACAACCCGGGTGGTGGAGGGCCATCACGGGGCGGCGGGGCGGATCTGCTCTCCGGCGCGCACGGGAGGCCATCCAGCAGCGGACAGCCCGATCCACGGTGGGCGCAGCGGCGGCGGCGGGCCGATACGCGCTTTGGCGACTGCGGCTTCGTCGAATCCGCGCGGCGGGCGTAGGCGTTGGCGGCCGATCCGTGGCTTTGGCGACAACGGCGTGTCGAATCCACAGCGGCGTAGGCGGCGGCGGCTCATCCACGGCTTTGGCGGCGGCGGGCGTCGGATCCACGGTGTCGCGGCGGCGATAGCCGATCCAGCGGCCCGGGTGACGGAGGCGCACCGGATCCGTGGCGGGTGGCATCGCGGCAAAGATAGGGTGTCGGGTCAGTAGCAGTGGGCGGCGGATTGGGCTGCCGGGCCTCGGATCCAGCTAGGAGGGCCGATGGTAAGCTCCACGATGGCGTATCTGGCTCCACCGAGCTCCACGGAGGTGGCAGGCCACATGCGCAGCAGGCCTCACGACGGCAGCGGTCACAGGATGGCCTGGCGATGGCAGCTCCTGAAGCTAGAGCAGGCTCTAGAAGCTGGAGCTAGCTCCAGCTGGAGTTTTTTTTATTTTTTTAATGAATTAACTGTGGCGGTCATCTTAAAGATAACCGCCATGATTAATCGCATTAACCGTGGCAGTTGGCCTAAGACGCCCGTCATTGTTAATGGATTAACCGTGGCGGTTGAGCCAACCGCCACGGTTAATCGCTGATTTACCGTGACCTATGCTTGGTGGCGGTTGGAAAAACCGCCACGGTTAATCATTTTCAACCGCCACCAATAAAAATAATGTACTAGTGACGGTCACATTGACATGTTGTAAGATGACAATAAAAAAAAGTAATCCCATACCAGCTGGAGAAAAATTCAAATTTGATCCCGGAACCTTTTGCGATGCCAACATATTGTATGGTGTATTTATTGTGAACGATTTACTATTCTACGCTGATGTCATGGCATACTAAATCTAACAATTTCATGAACCCTTATGTATTTATTTTATTTCTTAGATAATATAATGGAAAATTTTCAACTTTAGCCTAAGTCCAAACTTATTACAACAACATATCCATATTTTTATTTATTTTGATATAAGCTATTGCATTTTTACTCCTGGTCCATCTGCTTCTTTGTGTTTGGGATTGCTTGCGATTTAAATATAACACGAACTCCATAGTGATCAGATTATTAGTTTTCAATCAAGATCTGATTCAATTTTAAAAAATAGAACTTTTAAAATGTATTATTAACCCATAGCAACACATAGATATTTTTTTCTAATAATAATATAATAAGGTAGCCGTCCTGGCTTTTACATTTGTCACAGTAGCAGCTGTTTGCAATGTCCATCAACCGACAACTCAAGGCAAACTCAGCAGCTTCCATATGTCGGCTTCTCTCGTGACAACTCCATCAACTACATCACTAGAGACAGCTAAAACAGCTAAACTAACTGAAAACTTCTATACGAGATTGTCTTGCCATTTGCGAAGTATTCTGGCTCTTTCTCCTTAAAACCACACAACCTCCTACGGCTCAAATGCTCAAATTGTAGCGCAAGCCGTATGCCACCTTCAATTCCACAATGTCCAACAAGCTTTCGCTCTCCGCTTACCTGCTGCTCTGGGCCATGTCCGTTCTCGCCGCGGCGGCCTCAGACGATGTCAGAATCGCCGTGTACTGGGGCCAGAACGCCAGCTAGGGCTCACTCAGGGACACATGCACCACGGGCCTCTACGCGTACGTCAACCTCGCCTTCCTCTCCGCGTTCGGCGACGGCCGCGCCCCGGTCCTCAACCTGGCTGGCCACTGCGACCCGCCGTCAGGAGGCTGCGCGTCCCTCGCCACCGACATCGCCTCCTGCCAGTCCGCGGGCGTCAAGGTGCTCCTCAGCATCGGCGGCGGCGCGCTCGGCGGCTACAACTAGTCCTCGCCGTCGGACGCGCAGGGCGTGGCCGCGTACCTCTGGGACAACTTCCTCGGTGGCACCATCACCGGCAACGGCACCGGCACCGGCGCGTCCCGCCCGCTCGGCGACGCGGTGCTCGACGGCGTCGACTTCGACATCGAGGCCCCGTCCCGGTACTACGACGACCTCGCGCGGAGCCTGGTGTCGTTGTACAGGGGCGACGCGCGGGGCAGGACGTACTTGCTCACCGCCGCGCCGCAGTGCCCGTTCCCGGACGCGTCCCTCGCGGCGGCGCTCGGCACGGGGCTGTTCGACCACGTGTGGGTGCAGTTCTACAACAACCCGCCGTGCCAGTACGCCCACGCGGACGCCGGTGCTGCGCTGCGGAGCGCGTGGCAGCAGTGGACGGCGGGCCTGCCGTCCGCGACCGTGTCCCTGGGCCTGCCGGCGTCGCCGGACGCCGCGGGCAGCGGGTTCGTGGACGCGGACACGCTCGCCTCGCAGGTGCTGCCGGCGGTGGAAGGCGCGGCCAACTACGGCGGCATCATGCTGTGGAGCCGCTCCGACGACAGGGACAGTGGATTTAGCGTGAAGTTGCAGGGCATCTTGCAAAACCGGAACAACACAGGTACTGATTGTGTTGTATATTCTTGTTGACCCAGTTATGATCCCAACAAATTAAGATCTTTTGATTGGCAAAATGCAGGGGGCGGCACATCCTCCTCCTCGTCAGATAAGAAAAGGAGAATCTGTACGTACTCACTCTTTGTCAGAGATGACTCATTTGACAGTTCAGTTTCATGCCATTTTAATCTCCCTGTTATCTGTGCAGATATAATAGTAGGAGCAGCTGTCGCTGGCGTTTTGCTGCTGTTCCTGCTGATTTGCACTTGCTTCCTCTGCCACAACAAGTACCGTGGCAAGCCATCTTCTGAGGAGGGATCGCAGACCCCTCCAGCTCCAGCTCCAAAGATAGAAGCGCCTCAGCCAAAACAAAAATCTCAGCGTCTGAAACGGTACACTAATTCAGAGATTGAGAGGATGACAAAATCTTATGCTCACAAGCTGGGCCATGGCAGCAATGGTGATGTCTACCGAGGCAACCTCCGTGACGGCCGGCAGGTTGCGGTGAAGGTGCTGAAGAACAGCGTGGGTGATGACAGGGAGTTCATGAGCGAGGTCGCGAGCATCGGCAGAATTTCCCAGCATGTCAATGTTGTCCCTCTGCTAGGAGTTTGCTTGCATGGTCCGACAAGAGCTCTCGTCTACGAGTACATGCCCAATGGCTCCCTTGAAAGCTATGCGTTCAGCAACGATGACTCGGCTGAAGAGAGTTACTCGCTGTGGCTGTACTGGGAGAAACTGTTTGACATCGCCATCGGCGTTGCACGGGGACTAGAGTATCTCCATGACATGAGCAATGACAACGTTGTGCATCTCAATGTGAAACCGCGCAACATTCTGTTGGATCAGGAGCTGTGTCCAAAGATATCTGACGTGGGCATAGCAAACCTGTGCTTTAGCAGCAGAGAGGGCAAGACGAGGACTGGCAATCCGAGGGGACGAGATGGCTATGATGCACCTGAGGTGGTGTCCAGGAAATTTGGCCCAGTCAGCAGCAAATCCGATGTCTACAGCTACGGCGTGATGGTGTTAGAGATGGTGAGGGCGAAGAGGAAGATCAGTGTTGGCGCCGACACTACCAGCAAGTACTTTGCTCAGTGGCTGTATGAACACTTCGATCAGTTCTGCAACAGCATTTCTGGCATCAGTAGTGAGACGAGGGATCTTGTAAAGAGGATGATCATAGTTGGGCTGTGGTGCATACAAACGGCACATACGAATCGGCCTTCCATGACCAAAGTCGTCGAGATGCTGGAAAGTAGCAGCATGGACTTGGAGTTGCCAGTAAGGATCTCTTGAGGGATAAAAGGCATGGCTGTAACTTGTAGTAATATTGTTCATATCGTGAGAACTAGTGTATCCATGGTCTCCAAGAAATATCTGTAAAATATTTTTGCTACAAGAGCTCAAATGGTGTCACTGACAGAGTATAAATGGTTTCAGTTACCCAATCCTACAATTATTAACAGCAACTTCCTTTATTTCTCCTCGGACGATCCATCTCGATCGATCTCTTCTCTTGAGCGCCATACATCTCTCTCTCTCATGATCTCTTCTCCTCGTACTAATTTGTTTGCTTCTTTGTTTATTTAATTAAATAAGTTCCCTTCGATCATCTTCATTCATCAGCTGCCGTCACTCGACATGTTTGTTTTCTTTGCTGGGTCGTTTGACGGATTTTAATTTAATTTGGAGCCCATGCATATTATGCATATATATATCGATGGATGCATCGATATTATATATAACTAGGTGAATAACCCAAGCGTTGCTGTGGAAATTGCTGATGGTTTAGAATAAAGTTACTTATATAAAAAGATCAGCAATTATAAGTGAAGATTAAATGACGTGACACGCTGATATGGACAATTAAATATATGATGTGTCTTGGTTATAATTCTAAATGCTAGTTGACCATAAATGGATCTAATAGTGGGTTGATGAGATTGATAGTTTGCATGTTGAGAGAAATTGTTAATGGGGTTTAGCTTTATAAGAGTTTAAGATTGGTCCAGCAAGAAGGCAGGTTACCCTTTGCATATGAATTCATGGCACTGGCGTCGTTGTACTGCTCGTACATTGACATATATATGTTCCTAGTTTTTAACTCTTGGATCGATCAGATTTATCGATCAAGCGGTATTAGGTACATCTCTCTTATTTTATTTGTTTGTGTTTTGGACCTTCTCTGATCCATACAATCTAGTCTGCTATGGCTGGCTGAATAATAGCTAAATGGTAGGTGACCGACTGTTTACCGTTTAATTTTTAGGAAAACATCGATGAATTTACAAGGACTATATAGATTTTCGGTCCTTAACCACAACTGATTAGAAACTCTTGGACAACTCCAAAAATAATGAACACAAAGCAAAAGCTAGACGAAGAACCAAGGCTCTCAAGCTAATGCTCATATTCAAGGGCTCTTTAATCCACTCTTCCAAATCCAACCTCTCAAGGAGAAATCACCAAGAACACAAAGAAGAGATTGGATGGCCAACAATGAAGGAGAAATAGAGTTCACGAGTTGGGATAGGTCTGAAGTGAGCAAGTAACCGTTGAGGAAGAAAAACAAATGATGTAAATATCCCCTTTCACCTTTTCATCGATAGAGGCGCTGAACTTCAATGAAGCCAAAACAAATGGGACTAGGAATGTTGCTAGCTTTCTTTTGGTTTTGGGGTTTTCTTGGGTTTGAAGTGAGCGTACAAGATTCTCCTTAAGCTTGCATTTGCTGCCCCCTTCATAGTACGACGCTTTCTATACTTAAATTCAAAATATATATAAAAGTGAAAAGTAAGCCTTGATTGATCCAACCGCCGTGTAGAGAAGAATTAGGAGGGGTCTCATGTGTTGTTACACACCTTTACACATTTGTTACCTGTCCACACTTACAAATCTCATCGGTTCCTTAATTGCATTGTCACGGGACTTAGCTATACTAAGTCTTTGTAGAGTATGTTGTATCCAATACAGTTATGCTTAACTATTTTGGATAAGGCAAACTTTTCATGATTTTGGATGTCATTTTATCAAAACCCTACTTTTGTATGACAAGTGGAAGTGCTATAAAGTTTGCAAACAATCTCGTAAGTTACATGAGAACTAATCACATATACATACGTCATCAAGTCACGAAACCAAAAAAGATATTGAAATTTGTCATGTGAGCACCAAAAAGCAACTAGCCGATATCTTTACAAACCCTCTCGACGAGTTAAGGTTTTGTTCTTTAATAGTGAGCTAAATATACTTGACTCTCGTAAAATTTTTGGCATACTTTTAATTGTTCAACTAGTATCTAGGAAAAAAAGGTTTACAAAAGTTTCATATTTCAAAATGTTTTACAGAAAGAACTTGCTAAGTTTCATATTTCAAAATATAGGTTCAGCATAGTGCTTTCAGCGAAGTGCGGCAGTGCCGCAGCCGCTCCTACCCGCACTCTTCCCCTGCGCCTGGCAGGTGGACCCGCAGCAGCAGTTATCGTGTGGGCCACCTTCTTTTCCCTGGGCCCGCGGTAACCCCTTCTCTCCCCTCTCTCCCCCGCACGCTCTCTCGCTCGGTCTCACCCGCGGCGGCGCTCTGCTCATCCCTTGCTGCGCCGTCGCCGCTGCCCGAGCGCTCCCCGGCGGTGCCGTGACGAGAGCGCCGCGGCTGGCCTCCGTTGCCGGCGGCTGCTGAAGCCGGCAGTCCGCCGTTCTTCCCTTCATTCAAAGGTAAAATCCATTTTTAACCCTCGCTCTCAGTAGACCTGGGATCCCGGGGATCGCGCTTCTTTCTTCTCCGCCGCCCCACCGCTCCCGCTCGGAATTACCACCGCCGCCCCAGACCTCCCGTCGCGCCGCCGAGCGTCTGCGCGCATCCGCCTCCTCCGCTCCGCCCCTCCCGTCCTGCCTCCGGCGCCGTCTAATCTCTTATCGCCGCCCCGCCTCCCTCCGTCGTTCCTGGCCGCCAGGCTTCTTCTCCGTCGCCGGCTACGCGCGTGAGGAGAGAGGAGGAGCCGCACCCCTTGGGTCCAGGGGCAGCGGCGTCCATCCCGCGTGAGAAGGGAGAAGGAGCCGTTGAGAGCTACTCTTTTCAGCTCCTCCATCTCTCGCAGCCCTCTCTAAGCGCGTTTTGCGGAGATTCGTCAGTGGAGCTGGTTGCTGTGAACCCGTTTGGTAGCAAGGTGCCCAAAACAGCTCCTGAAGCTGCTCAAGAATCGCTACCAAACGGGGCCATCTTCCTCTCATTGCCGCCGGCTCCATCTTCCGCTCCCTCCCTCACTCACGCTCGGCACGCAGTGGCGTCGTCAGCAGCTCCCCCTCCCGCCTCTTGCCAATCGCCTCGCACCCTCGCCTCTGGCCGGCTACCCTGCGTACGCCCCTCCCGCTTCCTCCTGCTTCCGGTGGACTGTCGACGGTGCCCGGCCCCGGTGGCGGCGCAGCACCAAGGCACTGCTCCACCAAGGCGGTGGTACCTTTATGCCCCAAAGTGAAGCCTTACCTGTACGGTTAGTGCTTCAGCGTGCGCTTAGAGCCGCTTTTTGGAACCCTAATTTATTTCATTCTTTTGAATCTGCATATACACTTAACTTTAGGGCTTTTTTTCATCACTTGTGGCAGGACATGTTTTGGGTTTCATCTTGTTATGCCCAGGCTGGCTCTTGGTGATTTTATAAAGCAGTACCATTGCCTCTGCAATAACTATGTGGACCAACATTTTCAAAATAGTAAGCAAGACCTTACTCCTGCCCGCTTCCCCACTCCTTATTATCTTAATGTCATTGTTATATATGACAATTATATGATGCAACAATTCCTTTAAGTACATGCTTCAAAAAAAACAATTCCTTTAAGTGCCATGAATATGCTGTGACAAAAAAACAATCTCTCAAGATGCATCTTGAGACCTTGAAGAGCAAGAAATGCCATGAATCTGTGACCAGATCATTTTACAACTCAGGCCAACACATTTTACTTTGTCAAACCCAGAAGTTGCAACTCATATTTTGTTTTTCCATTCAGCAAATTTGACTACCCATGCTTTCATATCATGACTGACCTACTTCTTCCTAATTCTTATGGTTATGTTCTGCCCTAACAGGGGGAGCTCCAGAGGGTTTCGTGGTTTCAGTTTCTTCCTATCGAACCCGATGCAAGTGCAGCGTCTGAGAAGAGGTGCTGTATGTGCTCCTTTGATGGTCTTTTGTGGTTTCTTAGTTGTCTTTTTATGTTTGGAATCATTTGCTTGTTTTGTGTATCACATGTTCCTATTTCAGTTCAAAGGCTGAGCAGAAAGATGCTCTTAATAACATTGTGCTTTCGGCATATCTTCGCTTACAAAGTGAAGGTTTCCTAAGTACTTGGACTAATTCCTTTGTTGGTCCATGGGATCCATCGCAAGGAGAGCATAACCCTGGTAATGATCGTATGTATTGGCTTCTAAATGTCTATCTATTTTTCTTTCATCTGAAGTCTGGTCTTGGTTGATGCATACCACATGGCTTTGCTATACTTACAGATGAGAAGATCAAGCTCTGGTTGTTTCTTCCTGGCTGCCACTCATCGGTATCTGAAAACGCCCAACCTGCTGTAAACAAATTAAGAGGTTGATTCTGGTTTATATTTCTTTTTATTGTGACATCTTAATCCAATGTTCCAGTGCTTATGTATTTGCATCTTCCTACTGCTATTATTTTGCTCTGTAGTTGCTTCAAATGGTTTATGGGTAGCCCCAGGCAACTCAGAAGAGGTAGCAGCAGCCGCACTATCTCAGGCTTTAAGAAATTCTTTAGAAAGGTATTCTTATATATTTTTTAATATAATTGTTGCAGTAAGAAACCATCGATATTTTTGCTGGTTGGACATGAATATCCCTTTTTTTTTTTTTTTTTTTGCAGATCACTAAAAGGGCTTTCTTATGCAAGGTTTGGTGATGTTTTTACAAAATACAACCCTCCTACAAGAAATCAAAACAGCTTTAGGTTTGTTAGCAAAGGTTCCTACACTTTTATTTGCCTATTCTGTTCGTTCTCTACTTATCGAAAGCTGTTAGTTAAAGTTTCATGCTTGGTTTGTTAGGGTTTGGAGGACATGTTGGCTCACTTTATCATAAATGACAGCAGAAGTCTTGCACTTAAATATAATATAATACTATATGCTATATACTATTCAAGGCATGAAATATGTAATGGATCCTGCTACTCTTGTAGTCTTGTGTTTAGATAGGCTTCTGCTTTTATACTGATACACTACTTTTTTTGAACAGTCCTAATTGGATCCTCAAACTGCACTATAACTTTATAGTCTGCTGTTTTTCCTTTAAGCCTTAGGTTTTGGCAATGATTTTTTCGTGCGGTTTGTTAACCTTTATTATATGATATGCGGATGTGTTGATGCTCTGATCTGAAGAGATCGTTCGGTTACCTTATCTTGTATAGGAGGCTAGGAGCATATTTCCACAGCTGGTAGTATTCAGGGACTCTGCCTTTCCTGATTTCTTTATTCTCATTGTCATTGTTTTAGGAGAGCACAGCCTACAGTTGAGTTTGTCTTTGCTGCCACTGAGGAAGCAATATTTGTTCATGTTGTAATATCTGCTAGGTAAGTAATCAGTGCCATGAATGCCTAATAAATTGCTGATCTTCTTCAGTGTATATATGTACTGATGATCTTACTTTAAATAATATTCTACAAGGTATGTTCGGAACCTTTGTAGTGATGACATAGAAAAAGTTCTCACTCATTCTCCTCCCTCCATCGTGAAGGCCTTCCAGGTACTGTTCCATCCCTCAATAATGTTTCGTGTCTTGCTTCTTTTGTACCATTGGAGTGATTTGAAAGACTTCCTTTATCTTTTTTTGGGTGATTTATATGTTTGAGGGTTGAACGGAAAAAGTGTTTGAATTTTGTTTACAGTAGGGTCATAGGGAACACTTGAACCATCCAAAACAGTATTTGCCCAAAACCCATTTCGTAAAAAATGCTTCATGGTGAATTGGTGAGTCATCGAAATTATAGAATTCCAAAATGTGTTTTTCAGTTTTTGTCTCCTTTACAATCAGAAACAGTGGGCATGTTATATTTTAGAAGTACTCCCTTCATTCTAGTGTTTGTAGTTTTGTGCACAGATATTAAGATAAACCTATAGCATGTCTTTAAAGCTATGTTAAATTAACTTGCCTCGTCAACCACCTTCAGGCTTCAGTAACCAATGAACAAAGGAATTGGGCATTGAAAAAGTGTAGCAAACGCTCAATAGGGTAGGGTCTGCAGGTATATTGCTTCTCGAAATACTGTAACAAAAAACAAAAAGTACACTTTTGCCGCGTATAGGATGTCACCGGGTGGCGGAGATTGAAAGCCCTAGTTTGGTTTTGGCTAATTGATGAAACCTAGGACTAACCCTATTGCTAAGTGTGTAGCATTAGAGAAAGGGAAAGTCCAAACCAAGTGGTGGAATGGTGATCAAGGTGTTGGAGATGACCACAAGTGATCAAGTACCACACTTGGAGATGAGGAGCAAGATGGAATGCTAGAGGCAAAGGTATATGTTAGGGCATTTCCATTTTGCCGGCCATAGGCGAGTAGAGAAGTTGATGGCCGGGTTTAGGATTGATAACCGTACTATTAAGAGGGGCGATGTCGCGCAACAACGGTTATCTAAGTGCCACTAGGTGAGCAATGACTTTGCATATGCATTAGGGACCTAGTGTGTTTACTAACTCTTGCAAAAATCATTTGAAAAGGCTAACACACGTGCACAAGAGAAGAGACATTTTTGTGTTGGTACATGAGGGCAAGAGGTGATGGTGTTTGGGTGTAGAATCCTCCCCCGAGAGCTCGCGAGGCGGACTCAGGTTTTCGGACGAAGTGCAGTCACTCGGGGGTGACCGGACGCTGTCTGGTAAGGACCGGATGCGTCCGTCAATTGGTGTGCGTCCGCTGATTTTCGGGGCGGCCGGACTCGGGGGCCGGAGCGTCCGGTGCCAAAGTTCTTCGTGCGCCGAGGCTGAGCGGTGTGGACCGGACGCGCCGGCGTCGGTCAAACGCCGGACGCGTCCGGTCCGAGAAATTTGCGATTTTGGAGCTCTTCGGGTAGCGACCGAACTCCTTTGTGCTGGCGTCGGTCTTGGGCGGGGGGCAGCGTCCCCGGCCGATCGGTGAAGAGCGCGAGTGATCGAGCCGTTGGCGCCAATAACGGCTATTTTCAAACGAGCTTGACACGTGGCCGTGGAAGAGTGACCGGACGCCGCGACCGGGCGCGTCCGGTCGTTACTTGAGCGGCGTCCGGTCGGTAAAAGTGAGTTTGTGAGTAACGGTTGGGTGTTCTTGGGGACGCCTATATAAGTTGTTTGGCTGGCTTGGGGGACTCTCTCTTGGCACTTTGACATACTTGACATCTCCTAGAGCTAAGCAAACCTCCTCCCTCACTTTGATTTCATCTTGATTGATCTAAAGAGTGATTGGGAGAGCTTCTAGTGCATTTGCCTTGTGATTGAGCATCTAGTGGCACTAGTGAGCGTTCTTGCTGCGATTGAGCTTATTACTCTTGGTGATTGCCGTCACCTAGACGGTTGGAGCGGCGGAGCCGGAGTTGAGCAAGGTTGAAGATTGTTCTTGGCCACTCCGGAGGTGATTTGTGAGGGGTGTTGATCCCACCCCGCGGGACATCGCGAAAGGAATCCATAGTGGAATCTCGTGTCATTGAGTTACCCTCACTTTGTGTGAGTTCTTGTGGCGCCCGGTGAGGGCTTGGCTTGTGACGCCAATTAGCCACCGAACTACCGAGTGTGTGGTCGACACAACGGGGAGTAGCGTGTCTTGGCAAGCACGTGAACCTCGGGATAAAATTCTTGTGTCTCTCGGTGTTCTTGTGTGGTTTGATCCTTCGAGATCAACTTGGATTTCTCTATTGGATCATCTCTTCGGGTTTCATTGTATTGACAAGACGGTGATTGGTCATCTTCCCGAAGGCACGGTTTGCACACTCGGTTTCCTTCCTAGCGATTACATTTGTGCAAAATAGTGTATTAGGTTGTGTAGCATAGTTGGATTGCTAAGGACCATATTCTTAGTGTGCCTAGTGTATTAGGATTGCTAGGATTGGTTAGATTGGCTTGCAACCCCCCACTAGGCTAGCGCAACACTTGTTTCACTATTTGTTATACTAAACGGTTTGTTTAGTGCATTGCAAGAAATTTTTATAGGCTATTCACCCCCCTCTAGCCATTTAGGACCTTTCAGGAGTGGGCTACTCCGTCCAATAGGTACGCATCTCCGAAGTCAAGTGTTTCTCGGATGCGATTCAGTTCCCCCTGTTCTATCTGGATTCAGCTGATTGCAGCTTCATCCCTTTCTGTATTATGTTTCGTCTCTAGCTTGTTGTGTAAATTAGTTTGCAATAGGTTTATTGTTTTGAATTGGATACAAGATTTTTAATTAGACGTGCCTGTGGCAGAACCGTCTGAATTAATACGATCCCAGAGGTACTCGCCTTCCATTGGCACTAAGTACCTAAGGGAGCCCACTAATTCACGCAGATTCCGTCGAGCACACCCAACGGGAGAACTCGAAGTTCCACAATTTCACCGGGATGCACATTGAGTACCAGACTTACATCACTTAGTCCATTTCATACAACAAGAGTTCACAAATTTATTCATTACAATACCGAGTTCGAGTGCGGAAAAATAAATTGAAATAAACACCTAACGGAAAGCGATACAAGGATTCCGTGCATTGCCCACCGATGAATCCTCCACACAAGAGCTATTCCTCGGGCCCGAACACCTTGCAGGGGAAAATAAACCCCGAGTACACAATGTACTCGCAAGACTTACCGAATGGGAAAATATATATATCCCCGACTCTCAAGGATATGAAAAAAGGCTTTTTGGTTTGGGTGGTTTAGTTTATTTGCGAAAAAAGCATTTCTACGCATGTGTCCTTATTTCCATATCATTAGCCGTATTTTAGTAGATTAGCTATCCAAGCTATGTAAGCACTTTTGTACTACTTTCAAGCAAATGGTAAGCAATCGGAATCTCTTTTCATCCATCTTTAATCTTCCATTTCTTACTACGCCGCCCGAATAATAAGGCTCTCGTCGTTACCGTTCGAGAACGGCGATTCGCGAATCAATGTGCCCACCGGGTACCCCAAAACACACTCCTCGACCGCATCCTAGACACGACGAGAATAACTTGCTTTCTCTCTCCCGGGGCTCCGTGTCCCCGTCCCTAACTTGGACTCCAAGCTCCCGGCAGACTTACGACCCCGCCGTAAGTGGTGGTGCAAGGACCTCCACCATCCCCGCCCCCAAGCAAATGTAGGTCCGGATGAAGCCGGAACCCAAGACAAGAGAGAGCAAGCCTTCCAAGCGCCCATACCCAAGTATGTGTTCGGGATAAGGAGATCCGTGACTTAACCTTCAACCCTTAGCAACGATCGGGTCTTTAATCGGCCGCGAGACGAAACCGTGTAACCAAATTAAGCCACTCATTGGCGCGGGCCATAACTTGTTACACACCACCAAAAACCATACCATATCCCTGCCCGGTCACATGTTCCTTTTTCCACCATTTTATCATGTGAGTAAAGTATACTCCTATTTGTGAGTAACGGCAGGTCACTCACGCTACCGACAACCTAAGCATAGCATCTACTCGAGCCTATCATACTAGTAAGACTCATAGGGTAGATATATATATGCATGTGGGTTCCATAACAATTCCTGTAACGTAAATGCAACCATATAGATATTTAAAGATTCATAAAGTATAGGTTATGCACCGGGGCTTGCCTTGGGCAGGTGGGTCACCAGAGTCGGGCACTTACGGCTCCCCGAACTCCCCGGGACTCAGGGGAACACCTTCGGTCCGGGGAATCTCCTCCACGTACTCTTCGATCACCTCCTCAAACTCGACGTCGTCGGGAGGTACAACATGGACTCGTTCTCTACATGCATGCGATGATGATGCAATGAGCAACGGCCACAACAACTCTTAAAAAGAAACACCACAAGCTAATCTACCAAATAACTCTAATGACTAACATGATTAACTAGCTTTCATACTCATAAAGCATTATTTCATGATAAACCTAAGTGGTTGTTACCTTCCTATTCATTTTAATATATATATATACTAACTAAGGTATATCATCTACCTTATTAAACTAGCTACTACTGAGCTATAGCAATTACTAGAGATACATGATAACCTCATTTGCTACTTGCATAAAGTTCTAGAGCAAGAACTATCATCCAAATGCCAAGATAATTTACTTCTAAATTAATCCACTAAAGGCAAGCATTCTAAAGTAATTAAATACTCTCGGGCTACAACATAACTGCATAAACTAATTACACTAACGGATAGATCACGAATTTAGGAAACTAACAAAATTGGTTTCATCATTTTTGGATTTTTCTACTATTTTATATGATTTTCCAACCATCATTTCGAAAACTAAAAAGGAAAAGCTATTTCTAATCGATCGGAAAAAGGAAAAGGCCTTTTGGCCCGGCGCGGCCCAACTTGGGCTCGGCCCACGCGCAACGCGACCGGCGGGCGGGAGGAGCCCGCGCCTCGGCTCTTATGCAAAAGAGCCCCCGAGCTTCTAAGAAATCACGAGGCACTTTGCGCGACACTATTACGTAAGACTAGGACTTTGCATCTAGCACCCTCGCTACTTCCTATCTTCACCACCGAGAGGTCCCGAGCACCGCGCGCCCAGTAGCGACAGCGACTGTGGCATCCGGCTGCTCGGCCGGGCCGGAGGACTCACCGGCGACCGCGCGACGCGGCGCCACCTAAGCCTAGGACTCGCGCGCATGCCTAGGGCACCTAAACGCGACTTCGGGAATGGCGCGGCAGAGCCAACCACGGCGGAGAGCGCGACTAGCGCGGTCCGCGGCGCGGCAGCCACGGCCGTTCCGGCGAACCGGAGGAAAGAATCCTCGCGCAACCATCTAGCCCTTATCGATCAAGAGCTTACCCCCCGAACCTTGCCGCGGTGACGGTTGAGTCGGAGAAGAACTGAGGAGGTTGGCCGCGGCAGCAGAGAGCTTCGGCGGGCGCGACCGGGCGGCACGGCACGGCAAATATGCCTCCAAGCGGCAAAGAGGGTTCAACGGGTGTGTGCGGCGTGTAGAGGGAAACGGGATGAAGCTAGCGGTGCCATGGAATTGGACTCTATGGCTCTGAGCGGGTGTCAATTTGGAAAAGCGACGTTTCGGCCTCACCTGTAGCGACGGCGGGAGAACTCCAAATTGGAGCTCCACACTGCTTTATCTGCGAAGGGTGGGCGTGGGTAGCTGTAGCATTGACCGGTGAACAGAGGGTGAGTACTCGACGGCTTGACATGCCGCCAAGTCGGCCTAACTCAGCAGCGGCCGATCGGCTATGTCGGCCAGGAGGAAGGGGTTGGCGGCAAAGATCGCAAGATGTGGACGGTCTCCCGTCGTCAGATGCAAATACGGCGCTACAACGACGAGGGCAAAAGCGACGCGGCACTACCGGGCGCAGGAAGAGCGACGACGGCGCGCCGGCAAGAAGGCGACGCTGGGCGGGTATCGGGCGCGCCCCGTCATTGGAAGAGTGGTGTCGACTAGTCGCGCGCCGACGAAGGACGACGCTGACGGAAAGCGTTAATGACTTGGGTCGACAGTTGCAAAGATCACACACGGCAGGGCACGGGCAGCCAGGATGCCGGCCGCCGGCCTCGACGCTACGGACAAGACAAGCGGTGATCGCGCCCACGCGCCCAAATCGCCACGCAGGCCGAAGCGCAAGCACGGATTTTAAAGCAAGCACCGAAGCCAACCAAGCGAAGTTTCGATCCCACCAACTATGCAACGAAGAAAAAGGTACATCTAGCTGCTGACCGAACCCAAAACAAGGCACTACCGCTTAACTCGATTTTTGCGGAACGTGATGCCAACATGGCTCGCCAAGCCGGGTTCCAGACGGAAAAACAAATTTAAGTCTAGAGCTGAAACCCTAATCCAAATGCATTTCTGAGCTGATCGAAAATCACTTATCGAAATCGTTTTGCAGTGGAACAAGTTGCATTGCTTCAAACAAGATTTATACTTCAGCTTTGATTAAGAGACACATATGAGTTCTATATTATTATTGCTCGATAAAAATTGATGTAGAACCTTATATGATATAAAACAACACTTGATCTAGCTTTTTATTTAACTTTTATATGACAACTTTCTTAGCATTTCTAAGTTGGGAACAATCATCCACACACTACAACACATTCATTAACATGAAATGACGATGCCCATGAGATAATTCCGGAAATGATTTAGCGCGTAACACCGAGGGTGTTACAGCTCTTCCCCCCTAACAAAAATCTCGTCCTCGAGATTTCATGTGTGTGCCTAGTGTGAGAAAGATAGGATATTCTAAACATTTTAGTCGGATTATCTTGGCACATTAGTGTAACACCCCGGTGTTACGTTAACCAAAACCTGCCATGTCATCATCATCATTGCATAAGCATCCATGATTAGAGAACCCTAAATCAAACATTTAAAATGAGTTTACAATTCTAGGGTTTGATTTGAGCTTTTCTATATCACATGTGTATGTGTTGATATTTAAATTCCACTCACAATTTTAATTTTTGGTTATAAAAATGATCAACTAAAAGCAACCCTGGTGTGTATAAGTGTTTGGCTAACTCTTCCTTACACCCTAACCATGTTTTACAAGTCAAATGAAGCAAAAGAAAGAATCAAAATTGAATTCGAATCGAATCCCAAAACCCTAACCCTAGTGGTTAAGTGTTGGAATTCGAATTTCATTTTCAATTTTGGTGAGCTAACCCTAATTGATTTTCTAAATAAAAGTTGCTAACCAATGGCACCATTTCAAAGTATGAAGTTTGTACTTTGAAAGTATGCTATTGGTTGGGTTTGAAAAAGTTCCACAATATCATTAATTAATTGCCCAAAAGTCTAATTTCAAAATCCTTTTCAAAAACCCTAAGTTTCAAAGTGTTTTGCCCCATTTTCAATTTCATCTCAAAATATTCAAAATTTGGGAAAACTCCAAAAATACAGTTTTGCATCTCTTGGAGCTCTACAACTTTGGTATATAAAGTTTTTCAAGTTTTTGAATAAAGTTTGAACTAATTTCAAAAGTTCTCCAAATTGGGAATAGTCCCCTTTTGCTTTTAAACTCAATTTCAAAAATTATTCAGTTTCAGGAAAAACTTTCTACATGAAAGTTGTAGATCTTGAGAAAATGAACAACTTTTATTTTTGGAGATTTTCATCTTTTATTCAAAATTTAAAAGTAATTTTGAAATTCGAGAAATGGGAATTTGAATCTTTTTCAAATTCAAACTTCATTTTCAAAATATATTTGAAATCGACAAAATTTCTTAAATAGAAGTTGTAGAGAATTAAATTTTGCACAATCGTATTTTGGGAATTTTTCAACTTTTATTCAAAATTTTGGAGTAATTTGAAAAAGAAGGAGATGAGTTGGCACCGTGCTACAAGATGGCCAGGGGGGCACACCTCACCCTTGAGCCCATGCCGGTCGGTGATCCGCCGTCGCCGTGGCCATTCTCGGCGATTCCCAGGGTTTCACGCGCCTCCGACCATTTGTCTAGCGTCGCGAAGTCGCCGGCCGCCCTCCATCCATTCTTGGTCTATAAAACCGACGCCGGCCATCGGCGTCGCCTTCTTCTTTTCTCTCACCACCGCCCGGCTTCTTGCCATCGCCGTCGAAATTCCTCATCATCGTATCATCTCCATCCAATTGCCGTTTCCAGAAGCTCCGCAACCTTGTTGCGCAGCTTTTGAACCAAGTCCTCGCCTTTGACACTGCCCGAAACGCTCACACGACTTCATCTTCTCCCTCTCCGGCCAAACCGCCGCCGAGCACCGCCTCACCATCAACCTGCTCTCTCTGGTCCATCTCTGTTCAAGAGAGCAAGAGCATCAAGTCGTGGTGAGCATCATTTTGCTTCCCTACCCCCTGCATCGATCAATCCGAGCCGGTAGCGGCTCACCGCCGTCACCACCGTAACCGCCGTAGGCGTGCGAGCCGCCATGGCCACGGTCGTGCCTCCTCCGAGCGTGGATTCGGCCGGTTTGACCCATGGATGTGTTCGTCGGAGTTTGGGGAAGGCAACGGTGTCGTCCTCGTCGGCGTTGGGCTCGTCGCCGACGAGTTAGCAGCCGCCCGCCACCGTTGTTCGGTCGGCCAGAGGGAAAAGGAAGGGGGAGGAGAAGGAGCTGACATAGGGGCCCCGTCTGTCAGTGACCGAGAGAGGGAAGGGTCAGGCAGGCCGCGCGCGTCTTGCGCGTCCGGGCCGAACCGTCTTTGTGCGATCCGCACTGATAAGCCCAAAAAGGAGATGTGTTTGGTTTTTCTTTTTCCAAATTCAAATTCTAAAGCTGAATTTCATCTTTTTGTTACAATTTCATTTGGGCAACTAAAAATATGTAAAAATATGTTTTGTGATCCTTGAGTGATGCACTACCTAGGAAAAATACTAACTTTGTTTTTCTCGATAAAATTTAATTGTGCTTTAAATTGCTCTTTAAATTGATAAATGCAACTTCCATGATTTTTAGTAATTAAAATATAAGTCTAAAAATTATGAATTTTGTTTTTGTGTGCTAATCGGATGCTAATGATCTTAATTATAAAGTTTGATCCTGTTTTGATTAAGTTTTTGTATTATGCTTAATTAACCCTTTGATTAATTAATGTTTAATTAATTAATCATGTGGTTAATTAGGGTTTAATTAATCCCCAATTAGCAAGTTAATTAGTGGCTTTCAACGACTGTAAAAATGGTCAATAAATTAGTAATCACCCTTAATAACTGTTAGTGTTGCCTGATTTTGGGATTGAGTGATGACCCTAGGTCATTAACCCTAATGACCTTCGGCATTTTATGTTGATTGCGTATCGTTAGTCCGTCGTCGTCAACGTTAGTTATACCTTCTTAGTGCAACTATACCGTGAAGGAAAAAGTTGTACTCAAGATCGGTTAACACTCGTTGCATCATTATCGCATGCTCTTTTTATTCTTGCATCGTAATCATGCATCTCAATCGTGTAGCCGTGCCGTCTCGAAGAAGGTGTTCGGCGTGAAGAGGTTGGTCCCGATCTCAACAAAGGTCATCACTTGCTCCTAACTTCGCCGAGCCCCAAGGCAAGCCCCGGATGCATTCAACCACCTCCTTGTATTTCGAAAAGCTTTTATATTGTATGTTCCTGATATGATGCATTAGGTAATAGGAGTTGTGTGATATCCTACTTTGGTGCATTTTACCGTACCTTGCTATACACCCTGGATACCTGTTTTGATTTCGAAAATGCTAGTGCATGCTTAGCCCTGCAAATAGCACAGGCTTTATGAAATGTTTTTAAAGATGTGATAACAAAAGTTTCCCCTTGAGGGCAATTACGAAAACCTGATGTTACTTGTTGGTATCCCTTTACTTTGATCGGGTCAAGGGTACGCAACAAGAGCATGATGATGAGTAAATCGAGACCGGGTGGAGTGACTTGCACCAGGAGGGGCTAGTGCCCTGGTGTAGTGTCGTCCACTTGTGAGTCGGTTAAGCACCGTTCGTTGCCTTGGCCCTTGGATCATGAGGTTATTGGATAGTACTAGTCGCATGCTAATGGCGGTAAGCTCCCTTGTACTATCTTCGACGAGAACGGACAACCGGGACGAGCGTAGCGTGTACCCATCCTACGGGGCCACCGTGGAAGGGGACCGCGGCGTAGGGAGATGGTGTACTGTACCTCGTGGCTAGGACCCGTTCTGGTCGGGAAAAATGCAAGCGTGAGTTGATGTATGTAAGATGTCTGGTCCTGCATACATCGTGTGGCTAGGAAGCCCCAGCTGGGTATATAAAGCGATTCGAATCGTCGTGTGCTCCACGATATGGGAGCCGTGATCCTAGCACCAGCATCGTAGTAATAATGGAAGTTGATGATGGAAAGTTTTGAATCCGGTACATGCTTGACAAGTGATTGATATAGTAAAGTAAGGACTGGCTTAGTCTCTTTTTGCAAAAGTATCAATTGATCTTGCTAAAGCCTTACCTTGATTCCCATTAGCCAAAGATTCCCGAGTCTTCTCCCCAATTTTTTGGGCCGGGTAAGTCTTGCGGAGTACTTTTTTTGTACTCGGGGTTTGTTCAACCCCTCATTGCGGGTGAACCGTGTGAACAAGTGTGCTACGGCCCTTGTTGCATGACGGTGATCGAGGAAGAGTTTGCTGATGAATAGATTGTGTGGCCCGTGGGCAGGGCACTTTCGTTGCGTGAGTGTAATAAAGTTAAGTAATGGTACTTCCGCTGCTTTGTAATAATGCTACTCTGGTTTGTATAAGTTTGACAAAAGTTTTGTAAATTAAGTTATTGTAAGTCTTCCGCTACTCTGGTATTTTGTATGAAAACTGTTGTGATACTGTGATGTCTCTGTAAGTATCGATCCTGGAGTGATCGTGGTTTATCGGGGATCCACCCGACAGAACTCTTTTAGGTTATGTGGTACACAAGTATGGTGACGAGTGAGGTCTTAGGGACAATGTCAGTGCTTGTGGGCCATGTAATTTAGAAGGTTACGCCACGGAGGGTATCGAGGCGGTATTTACAAAGATACTCACAAGATTACTTTTCGAAAACTTCAAAATGTTTTGGATCCAAAAGTTAAAGGTGGTTTGGTCCAAATTACTATACTCCCGTCTTAATTCTTTCTAGTAGCCTTTCTAGGTGCTATTTAAAAGAGTTTAAGCGGAGTATCATGTTGTTTTCCTTTTTGCCCTATATTATTAAAAGAATGCTTATGTTACTTTAAAAAGTCTTTTGCTTGATCCGTAGGTCCGATCATGCATCATGTTTAATTCACTTGTTTAAAGAATCATATCCCCGATAACAAGTGGTTGGGCTAAGTAAAATCAATCCTATTCTTGCTAGCCCTAAGGATCTCAATCTTATAGGCTTTGCTTGTGTATAAATATGATCTCATCTATAACAGATGTCCGATCATTCTCGCGGCCGGTTCTTCACACGAGGGAGGTGAGGTCCCTCGTGCACCCCCAAAGACCACCGTCCTTGGTCGAAGCCGTGGCGGCTTTAGTCCATGCCACCATCGAGAATGCCCGTATGCTACGGAAATGAGTCGAGAAAAAGTCGAAATGCCCCACATGAGAATCATGGTCGTCGTAATCACGACGAGATCACATATGCGGACTTTAATGAAACTCGTCCCGCCCGGTGTTCACAAGGGCCGAGGAACCCCTAGAAGCTAATGACCGGCTTCGTATTATAAATCTAAAATTTGACTGCTAGAGGGTTGTCCCGACTTGTTGAAACCCAAGTTTGCTTTGCCCAACAGTTGAGAGGCCCCTGCATGCATGGTGGGCAAACTTCCTTGCACGTCGGCCTGTCGGACAACAAGTCACTTGGGCTATGTTCCAAGATGCCTTCCGTCGAGATTTCATTCCCGACGGGGTGATGCAAGCAAAGCCGGGAAGAGTTTCTAGTCATAAAGCAAGGTGGTCGGTCGGTAAGTGCGCAAAGATGTGAACCTGTTTAGTCGGCTATCACGGTATGCACTTGAACATGTGGACACCGACGGTAAAAAAAGAAGAAATGTTTTGTTCGGGGTTTAAAGAGTGATATTGAAACTCACCTTATCGCCAACCCAACAAAGAACTTTCTATGAGGCGGTAGATATCGCCATATCCTATGAAAGATCCATGCTTAAACGTAAGAGTGAAGAGCGGCGTGCTTTCTCCAACCCATCTGGCGGAAACCGAAACGTCGAAAGTTATGTTCCACCCTACTCAAGATAACCACCACCATCCCGCTATCAACAAAGACCAAGAAAGCCATCAATCTTATCACTACCCACCACAAAGAAGAAACCCAAAGGCAACAGGAGAACACTCACCCCTACGCCCCAATTTACCCACAGCCAGCCCGAATACCCGGGTATTCGAACCCCTACTCCACCAGCTCCCCGGCCGCCCCATCGGTAAAGGTCGCCGCTTTAATTGTGGAGAGCCACACTATGTTCGATATTGCCCCTACCCAATCCGTAATACCTCTAACTTCCAAAGAAGGGCCGGGCAATCGCCAAAGATCGTGGTCAAGGCGGGGGTAAATCACAAGATGTCCCAAAGGTGAATGCCGGGGAGAAAACCTCAGGCGTGTGTATCACGCTCAAGCTAGAGATGTTCTTAAAGGAGAATCTATTTTAATGGGTATGTTTTCCGTCGCCGCCATTCACCCCGCACTTACATTATTTGATTCTGGTGCATCGTATACATTCATCAATCGTACTTTTGTTACAAAGCATGGACTCCTCATAAAAAAAATGAATGAAATGAGTTTTTTGGTGCAATCGCCGGGAGGGCGTATATGCACACAGGAAATGGTATATCAGGTTTCTATATCTTTTGATGGGTATCTCTATCTCATGAATCTGATGGTACTGAAGGATCAAAACATAGATGTGATCTTTGGAAAAAAAAAAAACTGGTTTAAAGAATTCAGCCTTTCCCAGAGCTTCTTCCTTCTTCTAAGTCGTGATTCGTTTCTAAGAATTGTGACTTTCCGAAAATATGAGACTTGTAATACGAACCTTCTACCTCCCTTATGAAACCATGTAAGGTGTGTCTACTTGATACATTTCCTTTTCCATTACTTAGCCCTAAGCTTTGAATCTCGGGACGAGATTCCTTTTAAGGGGAATATAATGTAACACCCCGGTGTTACGTTAACCAAAACCTGCCATGTCATCATCATCATTGCATAAGCATCCATGATTAGAGAACCCTAAATCAAACATTTAAAATGAGTTTACAATTCTAGGGTTTGATTTGAGCTTTTCTATATCACATGTGTATGTGTTGATATTTAAATTCCACTCACAATTTTAATTTTTGGTTATAAAATGATCAACTAAAAGCAACCCCGGTGTGTATAAGTGTTTGGCTAACTCTTCCTTACACCCTAACCATGTTTTACAAGTCAAATGAAGCAAAAGAAAGAATCAAAATTGAATTCGGAATCTGAATCCCAAAACCCTAACCCTAGTGGTTAAGTGTTGGAATTCGAATTTCATTTTCAATTTTGGTGAGCTAACCCTAATTGATTTTCTAAATAAAAGTTGCTAACCAATGGCACCATTTCAAAGTATGAAGTTTGTACTTTGAAAGTATGCTATTGGTTGGGTTTGAAAAAGTTCCACAATATCATTAATTAATTGCCCAAAAGTCTAATTTCAAAATCCTTTTCAAAAACCCTAAGTTTCAAAGTGTTTTGCCCCATTTTCAATTTCATCTCAAAATATTCAAAATTTGGGAAAACTCTAAAAATACAGTTTGTGCATCTCTTGGAGCTCTACAACTTTGGTATATAAAGTTTTTCAAGTTTTTGAATAAAGTTTGAACTAATTTCAAAAGTTCTCCAAATTGGGAATAGTCCCCTTTTGCTTTTTAAACTCAATTTCAAAAATTATTCAGTTTCAGGAAAAACTTTCTACATGAAAGTTGTAGATCTTGAGAAAATGAACAACTTTTATTTTTGGAGATTTTCATCTTTTATTCAAAATTTAAAAGTAATTTTGAAATTCCGAAAATGGGAATTTGAATCTTTTTTCAAATTCAAACTTCATTTTCAAAATATATTTGAAATCTGACAAAATTTCTTAAATAGAAGTTGTAGAGAATTAAATTTTGCACAATCTGTATTTTGGGAATTTTTCAACTTTTATTCAAAATTTTGGAGTAATTTGAAAAAGAAGGAGATGAGTTGGCACTGTGCTACAGTAGCCGGGGGGGGCACCTCACCCTTGAGCCCATGCCGGTCGGTGATCCGCCGTCGCCGTGGCCATTCTCGGCGATTCCCAGGTTTCACGCGCCTCCGACCATTTGTCTAGCGTCGCGAAGTCGCTGGCCAGCTCCTCCATCCATTCTTGGTCTATAAAAACCGACGCTGGCCATCGGCGTCGCCTTCTTCTTTTCTCTGGCACCGCCGGCAGTTCTTGCCATCGCCGTCGAAATTCCTCATCATCGTATCATCTCCATCCAATTGCCGTTTCGGAAGCTCCAAACCTTGTTGCGCAGCTTTTTGAACCAAGTCCTCGCCTTTGACACCGCCTCAAACGCTCACACGACTTCATCTTCTCCCTCTCCCCGCCAAACCGCCGCCGAGCACCGCCTCACCATCAACCTCCGCTCTCTACGGTCCATCTCTGTTCAAGAGAGCAAGAGCATCAAGTCGTGGTGAGCATCATTTTGCTTCCCTACCCCCTGCATCGATCAATCCGAGCCGGTAGCGGCTCACCGCCGTCACCACCGTAACCGCCGTAGGCGTGCGAGCCGCCATGGCCACGGGCCGTGCCTCCCTCCGAGCGTGGATTCGGCGGTTTGACCCATGGATGTGTTCGCCGGAGTTTGGGGAAGGCAACGGTGTCGTCCCCGTCGGCGTTGGGCTCGTCGCCGACGAGTTAGCGACCGCCCGCCACCGTTGTTCGGTCGGCCCGGAGGGAAAAGGAAGGGGGGAGGAGAAGGAGCCGACATAGGGGCCCCGTCTGTCGGTGACCGAGAGAGAAGGAAGGGTCGGGCAGGCGCGTCTTGTCGTCTGGCCGAACCCGTCCGTTTGTGCGATCCGCCGCATAAGCCCAAAAGGAGATGTGTTTGGTTTTTCTTTTTCCAAATTCAAATTCTAAAGCTGAATTTCATCTTTTTGTTACAATTTCATTTGGGCAACTAAAAATATGTAAAAATATGTTTTGTGATCCTTGAGTGATGCACTACCTAGGAAAAATACTAACTTTGTTTTTCGATAAAATTTAATTGTGCTTTAAATTGCTCTTTAAATTGATAAATGCAACTTCCATGATTTTTAGTAATTAAAATATAAGTCTAAAAATTATGAATTTTGTTTTGTGTGCTAATCGGATGCTAATGATCTTAATTATAAAGTTTGATCCTGTTTTTGATTAAGTTTTGTATTATGCTTAATTAACCCTTTGATTAATTAATGTTTAATTAATTAATCATGTGGTTAATTAGGGTTTAATTAATCCCCAATTAGCAAGTTAATTAGTGGCTTTCAACGACTGTAAAAATGGTCAATAAATTAGTAATCACCCTTAATAACCAAGTAGTGTTGCCTGATTTTGGGATTGAGTGATGACCCTAGGTCATTAACCCTAATGACCTTCGGCATTTTATGTTGATTGCGTATCGTTAGTTCGTCGTCGTCAACGTTAGTTATACCTTCTTAGTGCAACTATACCGTGAAGGAAAGTTGTACTCAAGATCGGTTAACACTCGTTGCATCATTATCGCATGCTCTTTTATTCTTGCATCGTAATCATGCATCTCAATCGTAGCCGTGCCGTCCCCAAGAAGGTGTTCGGCGTGAAGAGGTTGGTCCCGATCTCAACGTGTCATCATTTCCTAACTTCCGAGCCCCAAGGCAAGCCCCGGATGCATTCAACCACCTCCTTGTATTTCGAAAAGCTTTTATATTGTATGTTCCTGATATGATGCATTAGGTAATAGGAGTTGTGTGATATCCTACTTTGGTGCATTTTACCGTACCTTGCTATACACCCTGGATACCTGTTTTGATTTCGAAAATGCTAGTGCATGCTTAGCCCTGCAAATAGCACAGGCTTTATGAAATGTTTTTAAAGATGTGATAACAAAAGTTTCCCCTTGAGGGCAATTACGAAAAACCTGATGTTACTTGTTGGTATCCCTTTACTTTGATCGGGTCAAGGGTACGCAACAAGAGCATGATGATGAGTAAATCGAGACCGGATGGAGTGACTTGCACCGGGGAGGGGCTAGTGCCCTGGTGTAGTGTCGTCCACTTGTGAGTCGGTTAAGCACCGTTCGTTGCCTTGGCCCTTGGATCATGAGGTTATTGGATAGTACTAGTCGCATGCTAATGGCGGTAAGCTCCCTTGTACTATCTTCGACGAGAACGGACAACCGGGACGAGCGTAGCGTGTACCCATCCTACGGGGCCACCGTGGAAGGGGACCGCGGCGTAGGGAGATGGTGTACTGTACCTCGTGGCTAGGACCCGCCTGCCTGGGAAAAATGCAAGCGTGAGTTGATGTATGTAAGATGTCTGTCCTCGCATACATCGTGTGGCTAGGAAGCCCCACTGGGTATATAAAGCGATTCGAATCGTCGTGTGCTCCACGATATGGGAGCCGTGATCCTAGCACCAGCATCGTAGTAATAATGGAAGTTGATGATGGAAAGTTTTGAATCCGGTACATGCTTGACAAGTGATTGATATAGTAAAGTAAGGACTGGCTTAGTCTCTTTTTGCAAAAGTGTCAATTGATCTTGCTAAAGCCTTACCTTGATTCCCATTAGCCAGCATTCCTGAGTCTTCTCCCCAATTTTTGGACGGGTAAGTCTTGCGGAGTACTTTTTGTACTCGGGGTTTGTTCAACCCCTCATTGCGGGTGAACCGTGTGAACAAGTGTGCTACGGCCCTTGTTGCATGACGGTGATCGAGGAAGAGTTTGCCGATGAATAGATTGTGTGGCCCCGTGGGCGGGGCACTTTCGTTGCGTGAGTGTAATAAAGTTAAGTAATGGTACTTCCGCCGCTTTGTAATAATGCTACTACGGTTTGTATAAGTTTGACAAAAGTTTTGTAAATTAAGTTATTGTAAGTCTTCCGCTACTCGGTATTTTGTATGAAAACTGTTGTGATACTTTGTGATGTCTCTCGTAAGTATCGATCCCGGAGTGATCGTGGTTTATCGGGGGATCCACCCGACGTAACTCTTTTAGGTTATGTGGTACACAAGTATGGCCGACAGAGGTCTTAGGGACAATGTCGGTGCTTGTGGGCCATGTAATTTAGAAGGTTACGCCACAATTAGGTAGGAGATGAGGATAATTTTCCAAAAGATAATCTTCTTGCTCCCACGTTGCTTCTTCCTCGGAATGATTTTGCCACTGGACCTTATAGAACTTTATGATCTTGTTTCTTGTAACTCTTTCCTTCTCATCTAGGATTTTGATAGGATGCTCAATATATGTGAGATCAGGTGAAGAGATAATCCTTCAATCTCCACTACCTCCGTTGGAACTCTTAAACACTTCTTTAGCTTTGGGAGACATGGAAAACATTGTGTACCATCGACAAGATATCTGGAAGATGGATGCGATAAGCAACAGCACCACATCGCTGCATGATTTGATAAGGGCCAACATATCGGGGAGCCAACTTCCCTTGAACTCCAAACCGATGCACACCTCTCATCGGCGATACCTTGATATAGACATAATCACCTTCTTCAAACTCTAATGGTCTCCTTCTCTTATCTCGCATAACTTTTCTCGACGAGCTTGGGCCACTTTTAAATGGTTTTGAATCACATGAACTTGTTCTCTTGCCTTCTTGATAAGGTCAGGCCCAAAATGACCACGATCTCCCACTTCAACCCAGCTTAAGTGGTGTTCTACATTTCTTGCCATAGAGAGCTTCAAAAGGTGCCATCTTAATACTCTCTTGGTAATTGTTGTTATATGAGAACTTCGGCAAAGGGCAAGCATTCGTCCCACTTCTCAGGAAAAGAAATGACACAAGCCCTCAACATATCTTCTAAGATCTGATTAACTCTCTCAGTTTGACCATCTGTTTGCGGATGATAAGCAGTACTAGCAAGGAGTTGGGTGCCTAAGCATTGTTGCAAGTGCTTCCAGAATTGGGAGACAAACACCGATCCCCGATCGAAATGATGGTCAAGGGCACTCCATGCAAACACACAATCTTCTCAAAATACAACTTGGCATACTCGGTAGTCAGTATATCTTGTCTTGACCTGAAGGAAATGAGCTGACTTGGTAAGGCGATCTACTATAACCCAAATGGAGTCATACCCCTTGGAGGTACGGGGAAGACCATTAATAAAATCCATGCAAATGTCTTCCCACTTCCAAGCAGGAACGGGTAGGGGCTGCAAATAACCAGGGGTACGAAGGTGATCTGCCTTAACTCTTCTACAAGTGTCACATTCTGCAATGAACTTGGTGATATGTTGCTTCATCTTTGGCCACCAATATAGGGTGCGTAGATCATGGTACATCTTATTACTTCCAGGATGAATGGATAACTTGGAATTATGTGCTTCATCCAAAATTTTTCTTCTCAGTTCTTCACTAGTAGGAACCACCAAACGATCTTTGAACCTAACCACACCCATCTCATCAATGCTGAAATGAGGGCCACGATCCTCAGCTATCAACTTCTTGATATGAGGAATTTCTTCAGCATCTTGCCTTTGTTCCATCATGATCCTCTCGCGCAAGCTAGAGGCTAAGGAAATGTGAGCTAAAATCTCACGGTGAGAATGAGGCAAGGACTCTTCAACTCTATGTGGCTTCCTGCTCAAAGCATCAGCTACCACATTGGCTTTTCCAGGATGATAATGAACTTCTAACTTATAGTCCTTGATTAACTCAAGCCATCTTCGTTGCCTCATATTTAACTCAGGTTGAGTGAAAATGTATTTGAGGCTCTTGTGGTCTCAGATAGATGTGCACCTTATTTCCCAATAAATAATGCCTCCAAATTTTTAGAGAATGCACAACTGCAGCAAGCTCCAAATTATGGGTAGGATAATTCACTTCATGTTTCTTCAACTGACGGGAAGCATAAGCTATCACTCTTCCATTTTGCATAAGCACACAACCGAAGTCCCGTCTTAGATGCATCACAAGACACATCAAAAGGCCTCTCAATATCTCGTTGAGCAAGGATCGGGCCGAGGTGAGTAATTTCTTCAAAGTTTGGAAAGCTTCCTCACAAGCGGGAGTCCACACAAACTTGGAATCCTTACGGCGCATTGGTCATGGGTTGGGCTAGCTTAGAGAAGTCCGGAATAAAACGCCGATAATAGCCAGCCTAAACCCAAGAACTCGACGAACTTGATGAGTCGACTCCGGAGATCGCCAATTCAAGACATCTTGCACCTTGCTAGGATCTACGAGAGATACCCTCGAGTCAAGACATGCCCCAAAAACTGCACTTCATCTAACCAAAATGCACACTTGCTGAACTTGGCATACAACCGGTGCTCACGCCAGTTGAGTCAACACTACTCGAAGATGCTTTGCGCATGCTCTTGCTCATTCTTGGAGTATATCGGGATATCATCGATGAAGACCACCACAAACTTGTCCAACTCCGGCATGAAGACTGAGTTCATGAGATACATGAAGAAAGCAGGAGCATTGGTGAGGCCAAAGGACATGACTAGGTACTCATAAAGACCGTACCTAGTAGAAAAAGCTGTTTTGGAGATATCTTCGAGTCGGATTTTGATTTGATGGTACCCAGAACGGAGATCGATTTTTGAGAACACTTTAGCACCAGCTAACTGATCAAACAAGAGATCGATGCGAGGCAAGGGATACTTGTTCTTAATGGTTACCGCATTAAGAGGGCGATAATCCACACACATACGAAGAGTACCATCCTTCTTCACAAAAATGGCTGGACAACCCCAAGGTGATGAGCTAGGACGGATAAAACGATCTTCCAGCAACTCTTCTAACTGCTTTTTCATCTCAGCTAACTTTGGTGGGGCCATGCGGTAAGGGCGTCGCGACACGGGAACAGTCCCGGGCTCCAAATCTATGGTAAACTCTATCTCCCTATCAGGTGGCAACCCCGGAAGTTTATCGGGAAAAACATCAGAAAACTCACATACCACTGGAATAGAAGCAAGATCAGTAGAGGCTTCAACATGGGCAACCACTGATGAGACTGGGACTGATGGTATAAGAAGAGTCATTCTATCCTCAGAAGAAGGAAGCTTCATCTCAACTGCTCTCCGCTCAAGATTTAGGACTATCATATTTTGCTGCATCCAGTTCATCCCAAGGATCACATCTAAACCCTGACCCTAAGCAAGTATCGTAAACCGGACACGATAGGTGTGAGTAGCTAGCACCACACCGATCGCCTCTCGTCCCGGGTATTAATGCACGATGTGTGCTCCCTGTCAATATCTTATAGGCAAATGCACATTTCCACCGTGGGAATGCTTTGTTCCCTTAGTGCATACCCCATGCTCATGAATGAATGTGATGCACCGTAATCAAACAACACGAATGCTTTGGATGGGAGTTGATGGAGAACATACCAGCCATCACGGGCTCTCCACGTGGGATCTCCTCTGCCTCGGTGTAGTTAACATGCCCAGAGTGGCTGGCAGGCAACTTCTTCTTAATAAAGGTCCTCTTGACTAAACGGGAGTTTGCAGAAGACTGAGAAGGCTGGTTCTGCGGGCAATTCCGAATAAAGTGACCCTCCTTGCCACACTTGAAACATGCATTGGGTGACACTGCCTTGCTGCCTCCTTGACCCTGACGAGGTGGATACTGCTGTCCCCCGGGCCGCTTGAGACTAGCTGCGTCTGTGGTTCGGCTGGGTGGGTGCACGGCATCGAGGCCGGTACACCGGACGGGCTCGGCGAGACTGGTGTGACTGCTGTCCCCCAGGAGAGTGGTGAGGTGCTCTCTGAACCATCTGGACCTTTCGAGGCTGCTGG
This sequence comes from Chrysopogon serrulatus, assembly GCA_015844335.1. Taxonomy (NCBI): domain Eukaryota; kingdom Viridiplantae; phylum Streptophyta; class Magnoliopsida; order Poales; family Poaceae; genus Chrysopogon; species Chrysopogon serrulatus. The sequence continues at coordinate 51,103 of JADLZL010000866.1, read as the reverse complement.
TGACCAGAAAAACCCGTAGCTGCTCTCTTCCCGCTCCACTCTATCTGTGTGTCACACTGCAATCCTTCCATGGTGATGGCAGCATTCATCAGTTCCCCAAAAGTACGGTAACCTCCAGTATACAGCTCCTTTTGCATAAGACTGGTAAGACCACGGTTGAAACAATCCATCTTCTCATCGGTGTCCACGCGATTGCCAGCATACTGGGACAGATAGTTGAACTTGTGAACATAATCCATGACAGACATGTTCCCTTGCTTCAGATCTATGAACTCCTTCAGCTTCCTGTTCAGATGGCCAACAGGAACAAAGTGCTGACGGAAAGCAGTGCAGAACTCGTCCCAAGTCACCTGGTGACCTGGGCGCTGCATGGCGGTGAAAGTGTCCCACCAAGCAGTCGCGGACCCCTGTAGCTGCTGCACGGCAAAGTGCACCTTCTGGTCGTCGGTGATCCTGGCGAGCAACAAGAACTGCTCCAGACCATGAAGCCAATGCTCCGCATCCAGAGGCTCTGCAGACGGGGTGAAAGTAGGCGGCTGCGTCACCACGAAATCCTTGTAGGTACAGGGCTTCTCCTCCTCCGGACCACCGCCTCCATACCCACCATTGCCACCTCCTCCATTCCCACCGTTGCCGCGGCGGGGAAGTCCTCAACAGCCTGTGCCATCAGTTCCAGGGCACGGGCTGAGTCCCGACGGGCAGCTGCCAACTCCGCCATCATCTCCGCGAAGGTCGGGGGAGCTAGCGGTGGTGGTGGTGGTGGCGGCCGACGAGCCCGGGCGCCTGCCTCCGCCCGGCACCCCGGCCACCACCCCCCGAACCTCCTCATGGGCCTCATGGCCCCGCCTGCCTCCACCACCGTAGCTACCACGCCGGAGGGAACCCTCATCTCGCAAGCAGACCATCCGAAAATCAGCACCCAGATCTTCCAACTCGGAACAAGAGACTGAGAGAACTGATAAGACTGGATCAACATCTTTTAGAATCGAGACTTTAACTTGGATGAGAGCAATTATTTTTAGTAAATTAACGATCATTGAGGTTCACGTGAGGGGAAGCTTAATCACATGAAGTTTTATTATTTTTAATGGTGCATGCTCGACCTATTCGTTCACTCAAGCCAGAAATATAGTGGCACGCAAACTTTGGCACATCGCACACTCACTTGCCGGATACTAATCGATTCTTACGTCGCGCAAGTTAGTGTACCTGCAGAAAATGATTAGTTAAAACAGTGCCACTATCCTAGATACATAACCATAGCTATGGGCCTATACTTCTATACGCAAGGAACCACGTCCTATCTTTTGAAAAGACTTTTGTGGGTCAAGTTTTAGCTCTTAGAATTAGATTCTTAAGCTCCGAATACTCAACTATGCTCTGATACCACCTGTGGCAGAACCGCCTGAATTAATACGATCCCAGAGGTACTCGCCTTCCATTGGCACTAAGTACCTAAGGGAGCCCACTAATTCACGCAGATTCCGTCGAGCACACCCAACGGAGAACTCGAAGTTCCACAATTTCACCAGGATGCACATTGAGTACGGAGCTTACATCACTTAGTCCATTTCATACAACAAGAGTTCACAAATTTATTCATTACAATACCGAGTTCAGAGTGCGGAAAAAATAAACAAATGAATTGAAATAAACACCTAACGGAAAGCGATACAAGGATTCCGTGCATTGCCCACCACCGTGATGAATCCTCCACATAAGAGCTATTCCTCAAACCGAACCTCGCAATGGGGGGAAAATAAACCCCGAGTACACAATGTACTCGCAAGACTTACCCGAATGGGAAAATATATATATCCCGACTCTCAAGGATATGAAAAAGGCTTTTTAATTTGGGTGGTTTAGTTTATTTGCGTAAAAGCATTTCTACGCATGAGTCCTTATTTCCATATCATTAGCCGTATTTTTAGTAGATTAGCTATCCAAGCTATGTAAGCACTGTACTACTTTCAAGCAAATGGTAAGCAATCGAATCTCTTTTCATCCATCTTTAATCTTCCATTTCTTACTACGCCGCCGAATAAGGCTCTCGTCGTTACCGTTCGAGAACGGCGATTCGCGAATCAATGTGCCCACTTGGTACCCCAAAACACACTCCTCGACCGCATCCTAGACACGGGGCGAGAATAACTTGCTTTCTCCCCGCCTCGGGGCTCCGTGTCCCCGTCCTAACTTGGACTCCAAGCTCCCAAAGACTTACGACCCCGCCGTAAGTGGTGGTGCAAGGACCTCCACCATCCCCGCCCCCAAACAAATGGTCCGGATGAAGCCGGAACCCAAGACAAGAGAGAGCAAGCCTTCCAAGCGCCCATACCCAAGTATGTGTTCGGGATAAGGAGATCTCGTGACTTAACCTTCAACCCTTAGCAACGATCGGTCCTTAATCGACGCGGACGGGGAAACCGTGTAACCAAATTAAGCCCTCGTTGGCCGCAGCCATAACTTGTTACACACCACCAAAAACCATACCATATCCCCCGCCCGGTCACATGTTCCTTTTTCCACCATTTTATCATGTGAGTAAAGTATACTCCTATTTGTGAGTAACGGCAGGTCACTCACGCTACCGACAACCTAAGCATAGCATCTACTCGAGCCTATCATACTAGTAAGACTCATAGGGTAGATATATATATGCATGTGGGTTCCATAACAATTCCTGTAACGTAAATGCAACCATATAGATATTTAAAGATTCATAAAGTATAGGTTATGCACCGGGGCTTGCCTTGGGCAGGTGGGTCAGCTGAGTCAGTCTGCCACGGCTCCTGGAACTCCTGGGACTCCGGGAACACCTCCGGTCCGGGAATCTCCTCCACGTACTCTTCGATCACCTCCTCAAACTCGACGTCGTCGGGGAGGTACAACATGGACTCGTTCTCTACATGCATGCGATGATGATGCAATGAGCAACGGCCACAACAACTCTTAAAAAGAAACACCACAAGCTAATCTACTAGCTAACTCTAATGACTAACATGATTAACTAGCTTTCATACTCATAAAGCATTATTTCATGATAAACCTAAGTGGTTGTTACCTTCCTATTCATTTTAATATATATATATACTAACTAAGGTATATCATCTACCTTATTAAACTAGCTACTACAGAGCTATAGCAATTACTAGAGATACATGATAACCTACTGAAGCTACTGCATAAAGTTCTAGAGCAAGAACTATCATCCAAATGCCAAGATAATTTACTTCTAAATTAATCCACTAAAGGCAAGCATTCTAAAGTAATTAAATACTCTCTGGGCTACAACATAACTGCATAAACTAATTACACTAACAGATAGATCACGAATTTAGGAAACTAACAAAATTGGTTTCATCATTTTTGGATTTTTCTACTATTTTATATGATTTTCCAACCATCAGCTCAGAAACTAAAAAGGAAAAGCTATTTCTAATCAGCCGGAAAAAGGAAAAGGCCTTTTGGCCCGGCGCGGCCCAACTTGGGCTCGGCCCACACGCCGCAACGCGGCCCGCGCGGCGGGAGGAGCCCGCGCGCCTCGGCTCTTATGCAAAAGAGCCCCCGAGCTTCTAAGAAATCACGAGGCACCTGCTGACACACTATTACGTAAGACTAGGACTTTGCATCTAGCACCCCGCTACTTCCTATCTTCACCACCGAGAGGTCCTCGAGCACCGCGCCGGGGCCAGCGACGCGACTGGTGGCATCCGGGCGGCTCTACCGCCACCGGAGGACTCACCGGCGACCGCGAGACGCGGGCGCCACCTAAGCCTAGGACTCGCGCATGCCTAGGGCACCTAAACGCGACTGAATGGCGCGGCAGAGCCAACCACGGCGGAGAGCGCGATCAAGTCGGTCGGGCGGCGGGCGGCACGGCTGTTCCGGTGAACCGAGCAGCAACTCGCGCAACCATCTAGCCCTTATCGATCAAGAGCTTACCCCGAACCTTGCCGCGTGACGGTTGAGTCGGAGAAGAACTGAGGAGGGTTGGCCGCGAAGCGAGCAGAGAGCTTCATGGCGCATTACCGGCGGCACGGCACATGGGCAAAATGGCCTCCAAGCGGCAGCAGAGGTTCAACGGGTGTGTGCAGCGTGTAGAGGGAAACGGGATGAAGCTAGCGGTGCCATGGAATTGGACTCTATGGCTCTGAGCGGGTGTCAATTTGGAAAAGCGACGTTTCGGCCTCACCTGTAGCGACGGCGGGAGAACTCCAAATTGGAGCTCCACACTGCTTTATCTGCGAAGGGTGGGCGGGGTAGTCAGAGCATTGACCGGTGAACAGAGGGTGAGTACTCGACGGCTTGACATGCCGCCAAGTCGGCCTAACTCAGCAGCGGCCGATCGGCTATGTCGGCCAGGAGGGAGGAAGGGGTTGGCGGCAGCACTGCAAGACAGGGACGGTCTCCCGGCGTCGTATGCAAGCGCCGGCCGCATAACGATTTAGGGCAAAGCGACGCTGCACTACCGGGCGCAGAAGAGGACGACGGGCGCTGGCAAAGAAGGCGACGCGGGCGGTACGGGCGGCGCCCCGTCATTGGAAGAGTGGTGTCGATTAGCGCCGCAAGGCCGCGACGACGGCGGACGACGCGACGGAAGCGACGACTTGGCCGACAAAGTTGCAGCAAAGAAGATCACACGGCAGGGCACGGGCGGCCAGTGATGCCAGCCGTCGGCCTCGACAAGGCTGACACGGCCAAAGACGCGGTGACCGCGCCCACGCGCCCAAACTGCCACAGACCGAGCGCAAGCACGGATTTTAAAGCAAGCACCGAAGCCAACCAAGCGAGTTTCGATCCCACCAACTATGCAACGAAGAAAAAGGTACATCTAGCTGCTGACTGAACCCAAAACAAGGCACTACCGCTTAACTCGATTTTTGCAGGAACGTGATGCCAACATGGCTCTGCCAAGCCAGTTTCAGACTTGGAAAAACAGCTAAGTCTAGAGCTGAAACCCTAATCCAAATGCATTTCTGAGCTGATCGAAAATCACTTATCGAAATCGTTTTGCAGTGGAACAAGTTGCATTGCTTCAAACAAGATTTATACTTCAGCTTTGATTAAGAGACACATATGAGTTCTATATTATTATTGCTCGATAAAAATTGATGTAGAACCTTATATGATATAAAACAACACTTGATCTAGCTTTTTATTTAACTTTTATATGACAACTTTCTTAGCATTTCTAAGTTGGGAACAATCATCCACACACTACAACACATGCATTAACATGAAATGACGATGCCCATGAGATAATTCCGGAAATGATTTAGCGCGTAACACCGAGGGTGTTACCCTTCCCCTTTTCACCTCCAGGTGCCATTTTTTTTGTTTTTTAATTGAGTCCGATTGCTTATGTCTAGAGTCCTTGTTGAGTATAATTATTCCAGTCAAATTGTTTGAAGCAACGGTGATCCATTTTCAATATTCAGTTTCATTTTTCTCAAATTTTCTTGTGTCGGGCTTAGTTTGTTTTGGTTGGATGTTGTTTATCGTTATGAGAGAATCCCTCACCGCCACTCCCAAACGCCAATTTGATTGAATTTGAGGATGGGGTCTCGCTATTATGTGCGAGCCGCCGCTTGGACCCAATTTAGATCTAGCCTGAACTTCAACTTCGGCCATCAAGGTTGTCTTCCACGAGTGAAAACCCGTCCATTTTTGGACGAGTGACGGCAAAGACAATCGGGCGTTGTACCCTTTCTAAAGGCGTTGTTTGTAGAAATTCATCTCACCGCGATGTCTCCTTTGGCGGATGTCTTTCACCTCTCTCGCGCCCGATCAACGTGAGACAACGGGTTCTCAGATCGTGAAGTTAGAGCTGCTGCATTAGGGACGTAGCTCGGCAACGATGACGTGGGGCAAACCCCCTTCTTCGATGGTTGGGTTTCTGCTATGGAGGCATGGTATTTGTAACAGAACCGCCTAATTTATAAAAGCATAAGTGCAAAAACCACTTTCGCCGCCAAGCAAGTAATTAACACACTTAAGCCCTTATAAACCCGGTTGTCCGAAAATCTCGAAGGATTTCAAACCAACATCCTCAACCAAGATCGCATAAGTTTAGCGTCACCATTCACACGTTACGAGTTTCACAAATAGTTCGATAACATCAGAGTGCGGAGATTCAAGTTATTACAAACCAAGTCTTCAATTACGAGTAACGAAAACAAAGTAGTTTTGAAAGCTCAACCCAACACACACTTAAGTTTAATACAAGCCGGTGATAGTCAATCCACCAAAAGCAGTTGGGGAGAATAGTAAGAAATGACCTTGCTCTTGGTCTTAATCCACTGGATAAAGACAAGTCTCGCAGTATCCGTGAAAGGTATGCCCGTCTCAGACAAAACAACAAGCGGGAAAAAACCCCGAGTACGAGAAGGTACTCGCCTAGACTTACCCGTCGACTTAAAATAAAAGACTCCAAGGAGTATGACAGGCTTTATCAGGGGATAGCTCGACTCATTTGCGGAAAAGCAGTAGTAACCAATTATAGTGATAGCTCAGCTTAATCATTCCTATTTATGCTAGGTGAGCACCTATACTATACATCATTATAGTATATTAATCATGATTAAGCAATCAAGTAGTAACCATAATCATTTAGCTTAATTCCTCATCATCATTATCAACATTCCATAATCATTACCGCGATGGCGTAGCTCAAGTCAAGTGTTCACCGTCCCAGAACGATGGCGATTCGAATCGACACTACCGAGCTCGGGGGGTATTCCTCACACAAACCACACTCACTAGCTAAGTGAGCTACAGTGTCACCGTGGCGGCTATTCGGGAAGAAACGCGGTTTCGACCGGTACCACCGCACCCGGGGCCGCCTGATCGCTTTTAGCCCGGCCACGCCCGACCTCTGACTTACTGCTTCACGCCTCCGTGGTCCCCCATCCATCTCCGATACGGTGCGCAGGATCGAGAGCCGGCCTGAATAGTGTTAGGCTTCATGGGGTCGGAACGACTTATCCGGGCCACCTAAATGTGAGGCATGCGTTCAACATGACTCGAGGGACGCGCAACGGCACGGTCCTTAATCGACACAGACGGAATCACTGTGGCCCAACAACCCCATAAGATTCCGCCCGGTCTCCATTTATCACAATCATAACCATTAACCAGATGATATCTACATAAGCTCTTTCATCAATCAAAAGTAACCACCTATGCTCGCGGATGACAGGAAATCACCCGACTTTTACCGTCTAAGCAGGCTAAGCAATAAACTCGCCCTAGACTAACAGGGTACTTCAAGGTAGGATAATCCAAAGGTAATTCAAGGATATAATGCATCAACGGTTGCAATCAACTCCTATACCTAATGCATCAATCATAAAGCATAATTAGACTGTTAGAAAGCATAGGTAAGTGATGCTCCGGGGCTTGCCTTTCTCGAAGTCGCTCGCAAAGTGATTCGGGCACTCAGGTAGATCATCCTCTTCGGTCACCGGCTCCTCTTCGGGTCCTTCCCGCTGCTGGTCCTCCTCGAACTCCAAAGACTGGGGGGTCCTCCTGCGAACCTGTATGATGCGATGCACATGCATAAGTATAGTGAATGCACACACACGTATGATGCTCATGGATGCGAATGGATAGCAATTTATTTGACAGAGTAGGTGCATATCTCCTCTCTACTAACAACTTATCTCCTTTATTGAGTATGTGCATATCTCCTCTCTAAACACTTAGAGAAGTGTATAAAGAAGGTGGGTATGCACACGCACACAACACACATGTATAAAAAAATAGAAGTAACACTACTCATAAGCCAACATCACATTTCTGATATGGCACCGCATAACATGACCAAAGAAACAAAACATAATTAAAAGTGCTCAAAAAGCAATATCAAACTCCTTAAAACAATTAATTCAAAGACTTATCATTTCATGTGAAATTAAAGGCTTGAACTGTGACCTCTATCTAAGCAGTCCAGAAAATTCTACAAAAATTACAGTATCTACATCATGCCAACAGAGACTCATGATAAAATTTTCATCATATATCACTAAGTACAACAGCCTACACAAAAATATGAAGCAACAGGACAGAAATGCACTTTTAACAACTTTGTACAGTGAAAAATATCAAACAATAGATTTAACATTTTTCTTGGATACTTCATAGTACAAGAAAAGTCACCAAAAAATTATCAAGCCATAACTCCTCATACATTAATTACTACAAAATAAACAAGAAATCAGCCTTTTATGCATTTAATACAAAACTTAAATATTTTACACAGTAACTGCATGTCATATATATCTCACAGAGAGTAAATCACAACACAAACCTAACAAAACAAGAACCACATTTTTCTCGAGCAATATTCAATTTACTATGCATTTACTCAATTTTCAAAGATTTATAGCAATTAAATAAATCTATACAGAAAAGTATCACCAAACATGCATTTCATATTTTTCACGCTTAGATCACATCACTAGGAACCTAGCAAAACAAACCCCATCAAAATTGGATCACATTTGCACCAAGCATAAATTTAAAACGATTTAAATGTATTTCGAAATTCCTTTAAAAAGAAAAAACCGGCCCTAAACACTAGGTGCACCCGGTCCAAAGGGACCAGGCTCACTGCCAGCGGGCCCGGTGGGTCAACTGCCCCACCGGGTCACCCGGCCAGGGCAGCCGGCCGTTGACCGGCCCTAGCTCGCTCGGGCGGGCGAGGTAATCGGCTGGCGCCAAGGGCACCGACATGCTCCCTGGCCGAGCCGCACCTGGTGGTGGTACGGCGGTTGCCGGCGGCGACCGGAAAGCAATGGCGCGGCGCAAGCAAAGGCGGTGGCGGTGGCGCCCGGCCATCTCCTAAGGAGGGGTCGCGGCTAAGCGGCGCATGAGCTCCACGAACTGCGGGCGAGCCAACCGCTGGGTTGGTTGCCCCTATTGGGCTACTGTGAGACCCACGACGGCGTGGATGGCGGCGTGGCGGTGCTGTGAACGACGGCGAGGCCATGGTAGGTGGGTAGGAGCCCTAATCGGCCCCACCGAGCTCACTGGTGTTCGATTCGGAGCTAGGCGGCTACGACACGCGCGAAAACCCTTGGCGTCGCGAGGGAGAGGATAGGTGGTGGCGGCGCGACCGCGAAGCCCGCGAGCCTCCGGCCATGGCGCAGCGTGGTGGTGCTGGGCCGCTTCGCCCTTACCGGGGCCGTGAACGGCGGTTGCGAGAGGTGCAGTGGGGTGGCGCGGGTGACGACGGAGGTAGTACGCTGTGTCGGTGAGCCGCGGCGTGTTCACAACGGCGGCGAACGGCGCGGCGCTGAAGCCAAGCGGCGGCGACGATGGTGAGCCGCCGCGTCGCTTTACCTGGCGAGCCGCTGGGCGAGAGGGAGCGAGTGAGGGAGAGAATGGGAGCGAGTGGAGTTTTGAGGCCGAGGCGCGGGCGGGTGTAGAGCGCCACGGGAATGAGGTAGGGGCCCGCCGCCGGAAACGCCGGAGCTGGGCGCGAGGCCGAGCGGGGCGAAGCGCGTGGCGCCCGGCTCGAGCGGGTCGGCCCGCCACGACGCCGGGCCAGGCCGGTGGGGCAGGCCGAAATCGGCCTGCTCGTTTACCGTGAGAATTTCTCCTCTTTTTTTTGAATTTTTGAATTCAAATGCAAACCGATCAAAATGCATCTTTTTGACCCATTTCAAAGCATTTTCATGAAATATGCCCAAAATAAAAGTTGTAGAAAAATAAAAAATGAACAACTTTCATTTAAGGCCCAAGTCAAAATTCCAAACAGATTTTGAATTAGAAATTCATTTTGAATTAAGGGCAATAAAAAGGGATTTTCCAATTATTTTCTTTTTGCTCCAAAATGCACCAAATCTTTTGCAACAAAATTTGACAAATAATTTCAAATTGCTGGGCAAGTGGATCCAAACTTGATCAAGTGATTTGCAAGGTAATTAATTAACTAATTAAACAAGCAAGCAAGCAATTAAGAATTTAAATGCAAGGCACATGAAATGACAATGCATTTAGGGTTAGATGCTTGATGATGCTTATGCCATGATAAATGATGATCAAGTTAATTAATTAAGTGCCTAATGCAAGCTTAACACTTGAGGTGTTACAAAGTATTCGCTGTGGGCGTAGCAGCTCGACCAATGCAGAAGTCGGGGCTGTTCTTCGCAATGCATTTGAGCTCGGCAACGATGACTTGTTACACTCCCGCTTCGGCCCACCGGTCTACTATCTTAGGATGAGTCGTCCGTGGTCTACCATGGGAAGTCGGAGCTACTAGTTGCTTTTGCAAACATGCTCCACAACGATAACTCATGGTAGTGTGTACTCTTCCGCCTTGCGTGGGTGGGCTAGTCTTTTCGTGGTGTTTGGCGCCACGTTGGACTACTTTTTGCTTGTACATAAACTTTATTCGCCTTAATTGAAAGGTAGAGTATCTGCCATTAATTCAAAAAAAAAAAAAATTGTAGTCTTTTTATTAGTTCTAGCCTTCACTGTACCTAAATTGCTTTGGGTGGTTTCCAGATTATAGATTTAACATGACTACATGGGACCTTTATGGTGACTCTTCTACTGTCAGCTGCATGTGCATCACAAGTTGATGCAAAAGAAAAAAAGATTAAAAGGGCAATCAATCAAATGTTCTGTTATCATTTTGTATTTTGTTCATTCTTCAGAAACTCTGTTCTGAGTTATTAGGTTGTATTTACCTTCAGTTATCAGTTTAATTTTTAGGTTTTTTTTCAGTTATAGTTCAGGCTTTAGAGTATGTAGACTTAGTTTCAGGTTGAGTACAGTTTATAATTAATTCTATTTTTGTTTTAATTTAGTTTTTTAAGTTTTAGTTCAGTTTTTAGTAGCTGTTAGTTCAGAGTTTGAGTTTTCAGTGTTCCAAATGTCCCTTTATTTGTTGATTGTTTCAGATTTCAGTTTTTGAATTTTTTCACAGATACTTACAGCTTTTAATTCAAGCTTGGCATGACGTCTAGGGGAAAAAAAGCTATACTTGGCATCATCATGTTTTTTATATTTTCCTTTTTTTTGTGTCCATGTTTTGCAGCAGTAGCATTATTGCAATGCACATCTCAAATCTCACAAGTTAGAATACTAGGCTTATGCAATATAAAATGCAATTGGTGGAGATGCTTACTACTGTGGCCCCTGTCTTTCTTTTCGTTTTTACTTTTTGATTAGAAATCTGGTTGATTTTGTTTTCTATATCTTCTAGTATTTCTTTTGTTTCATTTTTTGGTTTTTATATAATTTGGTTGCTTTTCTATATTCAGTTTTTGATTCATTGTTAGTCTTCACGTGTCAGTTTCCTATTGGTTTGTAAATCTGGTTGATACCAGAACACAAAATCATCCGATTGTTGTGTAGTCACTCCCTAAAACTATAGGGTACTAACAAAATTGGAGCAAACTCTGCGTAGGCAAACTAGTCCCTTTTAGTTCCTTTAGTTAAAGGGGCAGAATCATTAGGTCTGTAAAGTCATCCTTCATTTTAAAAATAAATATAGGAGTAAAATCAAAAATAAAATTACATGAATAAGGACAAAATTATAGTTTGAGTCTCACTGGGACACAGAAATTTTGTAGAAATCAGTTTAGTTTTAGAGGAAAACACAGAAATAGAAAAAACAATCCTGTGTTCCAAACAGGGCCAACACGGGTAGGAAAGAACACGAGAGCCCAAGTATGTTTTGTTGGGCCTAAAAACTAGGTGAGATCTGAAGAAGCGGCGGTTGGTTTCGTGCGTGGGCTGCGGATGTTGAACAGAACAGGAGAGGGTGACGCGGCGAGCACACGGCCAGAGAGAGCAACGTTCCCTTTCCCACCAACTCCCAATTCCCAAATCCTCCCTAAAATAAAAATAAAGGGAGAACAAGAGGGAGAGCGATCGATTGAGCGAGGGCCGAGGGGGTTGTGCGTCAGATCAACCAGCCGGCGGTGAGGCTGCGGGGGGAGGTGATGGCCGGCGAAGGGAACGGGGACGAAGGGTGGAGGCGGAGCGGCATCGAGGTCAGCGCCCTGCAGTTCGGCTACGACGGGCAGCCGCCGCTCTTCGCGCGCTTCAACCTCCGCGTCGCACCCGGCTCCCGCTGCCTCCTCGTCGGCGCCAATGGATCAGGTATGCCTGACCCTGTCTGTCTCCTGCCCCCTGTCGCGGTTCATCTGATGGGTTACGGGTAGCAGGTGAATTCGTATTGACTGACCATCGCAGTTTGATCTGTAGCTAGGTGTCTGTCTAGTGAAAGGGAAATGACAGTTCTGTAGGCTTAGGGGCGAGGGGCCATCATGTCTTCGACTTAGGACGTCCTGTTGTGATTGAAGTAGTTCCACTGTCCACTGCCTCAATTTTTAATGGCACCTTGCAACTGCAATGTGTGTGATTTGATTGCTGCTTACGATGGGGATTGTCTGCCCAACTCTTTGCACCCAATTTCCCCTTTAATGATGCAAAACCGCCTTGTCCATAGCGGTATCCTTTGAATTATTTATTTAAACAGTCCTGTTGCGTAGCTAGGCTTGTGCTGCAGAAGCTGGGTGTTGTGACAAATGCAATAAAGTTTAACTGCATGTAGCACCAACTAGTGCTGTTTCTGTGTTATCAATTTTGTGCCAGTCCACTGATTTTTCAGCGCTGTGCTGTGCATTGATAGACATGTACTCCACTTTCTTTCTCATGGAGATCAGAAGGCGTATATTTCTATTGTATTTCTATTGAACTATTGATTAGCCATCAAGAAGGCCGGGCCTGGTGCAAGCGGTAGAGTCTTACCGCCTGTGACCGAAAGGTCCCGGGTTCGAGCCCCAGCCTCCGCACATTGCACAGTGTGCGGGTAAGGCTTGGCGCTGACACCCTTCCCCAGACCCCGCACAGAGCGGGAGCTCTCTGCACTGGGTACGGCCTTTTATTAGCCATCAAACTTTTATATGTGGTCAAGTAGAAGCAAAACGACGATTCTGTCGGTTTAGGGGACAATGGGTGATTATATTTGTGACTTAGGATGTCCTGTTGTGATATACTTACAGTAGTTTCTACTGCCTCAATTTGTGGCGACACCCTGCAACAATTAATGTGTGATTTGATGGTTGCTCTTCATGGGGTTTGCTTGCCCACACCCAATGGTCCCTTTATTGATGAGAATGGTGTTGTTTTTAATGTTATCCATGAAGTTGTAGAATTGCACAATCTGGTAGTGTAACCTTGGAACAATGTTATGCTTGTGTACAGAAGTTGAATGAAGTGATAAATGCAATTAAGCTAATCACCGACTATTGTTGTTTCTATATATTATTGTCCATTTTGTGCTACTTCCGCTTTTTCTTTCAGCATTGTGCATTGCATCCAGCCATCCACGTGTACTTTCCTTCTCCCTTCTCCTGGAAATTGAAAGTGTGGTAGAAGTTTAATTTCGAATGTCTATTACTATTGCTAGAATTTGTATATTTTCAAAGTTGGTGTGTAAAAGGAGGGAGTTGCTTATCCATTTCAGATAAGTCATGTGATGTACAGATGATCCCTAGTGCTTCATCTTCATGTAGCGTTAGTAGCTGAGATACGGTTACCAGCTTTGCCGAGTAAATTTTATCTACAGTGGCTTATGCATGTACTTATGTCAATACTCAGGCAAGACCACACTCTTGAAGATTCTTGCGGGAAAGCATATGGTTGGAGGAAGAGATGTGGTCCGTGTTCTCAATGGTTCCGCTTTTCATGATACACAGCTAGTGTGCAATGGTGACCTTTCGTATTTGGGGGGTTCTTGGAGCCGTACTATTGGTTCAGCTGTAAGTTCCCTTGCTGTTTACTTGCTTTAGGAATTAGATTCACTGTGTAACAGTTCATTCCAATTCTATCATTATCAATGTCTGTACACGTACCCTCTTCCTCGCAATGGGGTTTTGGCAAATAGGTCTTTTGCCATTTAAAAGATAATAACTCCTTAGGATATTCCATTTTGTCTACTTGCATCTATTAAAAGTTGGCCATATGAAATTTCTTTTATTTGCTGAGTTTGGTAATTGTGAATACACAGTTACCTGAGTTCTGTACATTGACAGATCATGATGGTCAAGTGCATGATTTTTCAGTGGAATTTCTGTTTGTGTCTCAATTTTCTCAGGGTGATGTTCCGCTGCAAGGCGACTTCTCTGCTGAGCACATGATTTTTGGAGGTATTCTATCACATTCTAATGCTCGTCATTTTAGTATGTCGCATACTGGGGGTTCTTATTGACAGAAGATATCATTAGTCTAACATACTCCTTTGTTTACCCTTTAATAAAAACTTTCGATTGCTTCAATCATCTCTCTCTCTCTCTCTCTAGACTACTTCCCTGATGTCATGGGTTTTTGCTTAAATAAATCCTGCTTCCACATTTGCGGTTTAGTTTCTCCTAGTTTAATAATGCCTTAACTTAGAAGATAGGCACTAAGATCAGCATTACTGCTGGTAGAAAATCTTTTCGCTTATCATTTCTTCCGTTCTCTACCCTGAAATATGAGCAGTTGATGGGGTTGATCCTGTTAGGCGAGAAAAGCTAGTTGATCTGCTAGACATTGATCTGCAATGGCGCATGCACAAAGTTTCAGATGGGCAGCGCCGTAGGGTGCAAATCTGCATGGGTCTTCTTCATCCATACAAGGTGATGTTTGTTCCTCTTTTTTTGTGGGTTCTGTTGTTCAGACAGCTTGACGCTTAAGCTAATATTGAGTACAAACTTGATGTGGTAGGATGAGAAAAATCCAGGACTTATCATTTCATCATGAACACTCTAGCATTAGTTATTTTTGGTGTTCTCTGTACTAGCTATTTCCTTTTTTTGTATGCCAAATACCTGTATGGTACATACTGTGGTCCTTGGTTCACTGATGAGTGAACCTGCTTACACCCATGCCAAAGAGGAACAAAGTACATAGCTGTTTTGCCTTGATTGTTCTGATAAATCCTTGTGAGTACATATTCTAATAAATGGAAGACAGAATATTTATAAAATTAGTTGTACTGGCATCGAAGTTATTCTGTATGGGACATCTTTGGTGAGTGTATGGGAAGTTCCTCATCCTTATCTGTATTCTGTACAAGAACACGATTTTCTCTGTGATGCTGATAAAGAGGACATTTCTCATGTTGAGCATTCCCTATTAATTTTAATTTTGTGATTTTTATACTCATGTTTTTGGTTGGTCCTCGTGGTTTAGTTTGGGTTACTATATACTCCTACCCATATTTGTCAGGGCATTAAAACATCTTAAACAATTGCAGGTGCTTTTGCTTGATGAAATCACCGTTGATCTGGACGTCGTGACCAGAATGGATCTGCTTGATTTCTTCAAGGAAGAGTGTGAGCAGGTACAAGTTTGAGTTTGCTCTAGATTGCTTGCCATGCCTTCCTCGTCGCATCGCATATATATAACATGAAACGCTCACCACAGAGGGAAGCTACCATCGTGTACGCGACTCATATATTTGATGGACTCGAGACGTGGGCTACCGACTTTGCGTACATCCAAGAAGGCGAGCTCAGAAGATCTGGCAGATACTCCGACATCGAAGAGCTAAAGAGCGCCAAGAACCTGTTGTCAGTAGTTGAGTCGTGGCTGAGATCAGAGACCAAACTCCCAAAGAAGGAACCTCCTCGTCCCGAGACCCAGGCCAGGCGTTCCTCGCCGTTGGACGCTTCTCCTTTCCGTTCGTCACGACACATGGCCTACTACCGTTGATGATTACCCAACTCGTACGTCTCGTCCTCTCTTTTTCTGCGCCATTTTTTGTCATATCTAGTAGCTGTGAATTTATCTATCATCTTCTATAGTATGCCTCACGCTCTTGTACACATCAATACAAAAAAATATCCACAATAAAGTTAGGTTAGGTTGGTCTTGTATTGATGAGCAGCTGGTGCCGAGCACGTTCATCGCTGCACTTGTTTCTGATAATCTTATGCCAGAATTCAGTCCTTGTCACTCTCAAAGGGCCCTTTAGATATTCAGAAAAGTTTTCCCCGTTTATCACGAGAAAGTAATGTCGATCTGTATCCTGATGCAGCCACCTTTGGGGTTTTTTTTTTTTTAAGAGATAGATGTATCCTGATCGATGGAGCTACTTTGTACGTATCCAATCCATGTATACTGTACAGGTTTTGTTTGATGCGTATAAACTTTTCCGCTAATTAATCCTGGCATTGTTACTTGGTCAACTTTGGCTACCAGCTGCTAACCTAACATAACCTACCCTTCGGTAATGATGCTTTTCTTTGGCTGTTCTGCATGTGCTGGCTAGTGCCACCGGCCACCCTATCTAACCAAAGAGATGCCGGGATGCACCTGCACTGACGCGTTTTGCTCCCCCGGTCGTGTTTACCTCACGGCCGGCCCCACCGCTTGGCGGCTTGCCTGCTTTGTTTATCCTTTGCTAACCTTATCTGTAATGCGTTTCACATGATGATCATTACTACGACTACATGGGAAACACGTCAATGTGCTGGGCTTGTCTTTGTCGGTATGGCCGTACTGCCGTCCATGTCCATCTATCTCCTCTGCTGCCCATCTGATGAGCAGTAATGAATGAATACTCTACTCCGTATGTCCGTGTATGCGTCCTGTGCAAGCTATCATTGACTTCACTGGTACTATCACCGGCATTTCCAGTGATGACCGAAAATCAGTGCAGTACGCGGTTCATTTCAGCTGCCAGCACATAAAATTTGCCTCGCACTCGCAGTTATACATCATTTTGTTTTGAAAATAAGCCGTTAATGGATACCTTTGGTTTTTAATGGGAGTTTACTATCTAGTATATAGTAGTATATATGAACAAGGTAATTAGTTGTTCTAAATGTAATACTACATCTGTCCAAAAAATATATATTTCTGTAACATAAATAATGTAAAGACAAATGTTGAATTTATTTTTCATACTCTAGTCAAATTTAAAGGGGCTTAGCTCCAAGAAAAACGGTAAATACATTTTTTGTACGGAGAGTGTCTGTTCTCCTTCAAGGGGCGTGTTGACTTGGTATCCACAGCACAACAACTCATAACAACGACGCTCGTTGCTCGACCAGCGCGCGCCACTGCCGAGACCGCGGTGTTGCCCCGGCAGCTGCGGGCTGTCGTCGCCTGTCGGCTCGGACCAGATCGAGACGAGACGAGAAGACTCTGTCAATCCACGGGCACGTGCGTTGCAGCTCTTGGATTAGGATTACCGTGCCTGGCCCTCGGTCCAAGTGTCTGTCACGAGGAAAATGCAGTGATGCCGCTTGTAAACATAAGAAAATAAACTAAATAAATAGGGCATGGCAAGAAAGAGCACGAGGGCCTTGCATGAGGCTGTTCTTGCGTGGAAGCTACGTATGAGTACGTGCCGCACCGACCATTCTGCTGGACTACTGTAGTAGTAACTAAGGACGTCGTCAACGGGAGCATACAAAGATTTCAAAAAAAAAAGAAGCGTAGGCCTTGTTCTCTTTGCATGCAAGTTGCAAGTTTTTTTGCTCTCTCTCCATCACATCAATTTCTACCCGCATATATGGGCGTTAAATGTAAGTAAAAAATAACTAATTATACGGTTTAGTTGTAAATCACGGTAGGCGAATCTTTTAAGCCTAGTTAGACCACGATTGGATAATATTTATCAAATACAAACGAAACGCTACTAAATCACGGGAATGCAACTTATTTGCGAACTGAACAAGGGCATACAAATCAAAACAATAAAAAATGAGCATCGAAGTGGGTGGAGGGTTGTGCAAGCTATGTACTCTTTAATATCTCTCTTTGATATCTAATAATATAATTTTTTACATATATTTTTTTTTTAGAAACCTCGCTGTCCAACAAACCAGATGTGCAGTTTTGGAGTCTTAATTTTTCCTTTCAGTTTCAGGGCTGCGTTGGATACGTGCTCCGTACCCCAGCCCGACGCTGCCGGCCCGCGGCGCCGCTGTTTCGCTTTGCCGGCCACGCCACGCCACGTCACGTACTCCTGTCCCGGATTGAGATGACTCCCAGAGGCAGCCCATCGGCCCAGAATCCAGAGTCCAGGCCCCTGCCAGCCTGGAGCAGCGGCGGGCGTCCGTACGCCCGCGCGGTCGATCTCATCCGTCGCCCACGAAGATCGACGGCCAGGATGAGACGGACGCTCCGGATGAATCCCGGGCCGGGAGAGGCCGCTGGAGCAGCGCGTGTCGTGTCGGCCGCCACCAAAACCCTGTACCTGCCCGATGGGCCGGGCCGAGCCCCACCACGATGCGTCTCGCTTTGTACAGTGCAGTGCCTTTTCTTTGTCTGAAAAAGAAAAAAGGCCACGTCATCTCTGCTCTCGTGTAGGTCACCGGATTGGTTTGCCTAGCTGTGGTCGGCGGGGTCCAGCCCACACGTCCGTGAATGATGGCACTGGCACGTACTGTACCAAAAATTTCCCTTTTCTAGGAAAACGCATGTGTTTTTTTAAGAGGAAAAAAAGTGTATGTGTTCATGTTGAGCACAAACAAACAGCCTATTTGTCTCTATATTTCATCTGACTATAAAGATACAGGTTACATGTATTGTAGTGGGCTATGAATCGTTCTACTTCTACGCGAGGGTCGTCGTATTTTTTTTTCTCAAGACGAGAAAAAAAAGGATGCGTGGTGAATGAAATTCTAAAACGGCGAGATGCATTCAAAAAGGTGCAGGTCTTGCTCAACCAAGACTGGATTCCACGGAAAAAGGTAGATAGACGATTGGACACGAGTGGTGGGCGACACGTTTTGAAAAGCGGCCGGATTAAGGCGCGGTATGGGTCGCATTTTTTTGTTTGGCTGATTGTCTTGTGGGAGAATGAAAATATGACATTTTGTCATTATGTCTACTAGTGTTGGTTTGCATGTTGGTTTGCATGGATGGTTTTAAGTTAGCTCAACAACACGGGTCTAGGCTCATAATAATTGTTTTTATATACTTTTGTGGCAACAACATCCACCGCTTAATCTTAGGCAAAGTTTTACAGGATTCGTATATGATTTTCATAGAAATTAGTTGACTTTTACAGGGAAAAAGTGGAAAACAGGAAACTTTCCCTTGGAACAGAGGGGACTAAGTAGTCTTTGTCTAAAAAACCGTGATTGACTAAGCTTAATTGTGGTAAACTTATGCAACGACCAAGCAAATTAATATTTTTAGTTTTTAGCAGCGTTCTCACCCCAATACAATTAGATGAAGAGAAATGTATGGTGGCAAGTGTGAGTTAGTTTATCGACACGGGGCCGTCTCCTCGTTCCTCATATTGTCATCGCCACTACCTCTTACTTGTGTGGCGCTGTGGCCCTCATCAGATCTTATTTATCCTAGATATCTCTAGCGCGGGTGCCGTTCTAGACATCCAATCTGATGGTCTTCATGAAGCTTCTATGTTTGCAGAGTCGATGCGACTCTTGCATCTATGCGCTATCGTTTTGCCGAATTCAATGTCGTGACCACTAGGTAGGTATCTAGGTTTCTAATTGCACTAGTGCTGGTACTAGTGCGCTAGATCGACTGTCCCTTGGTCGTATTCAAGGACAATGCAGCTAATATTTTTTTATGGTGTCAGATTGGTATACAAATGTTTTTGTGATATTACATCATGCGATGTTTTTAGATTTCAGATGGGTATATAAACGTTTTTGGGTGTTGCATCATGCGATGTTTTTAAGTTTTTTTGGCTATCGTAACGGATTCTTGAAGCGTTACGCTTCTTTTGGCTGTCATAGTAGGTGTTCCTAAATTGCAACGTATTAAAATTAGATTAGATAATCGTCAACATGATTTAGTGCTGAGGATTGTTACAAGAGACTAGGGCCCTGTTCGGCTCCTGAAGAGCTGGCTGGTTGGGCTGCTTTCGGCCAGCGGAATCAGCCCAGGTATACTGTAGCAGCTGGTTGCTATCTGCCAGACGCCTAGACCAGCCTGACTTCACCACCAAATTTAACAGGTTCTAGGTATATATTTCCTTATTACGTCGAGATACTAGCATATAAACATGCATGTAATTGTGATATCTTATTAATATATAATCTAAAAGAAAATATTTTCCCCTCATCCATGCAGTACAGAGTTTCATGATGTACGGAAAAACCCTCCTATAGTCCTGTTTCAATGAGTGCGAGTATAGATAGAGATTAAAAAAATTGTAAAGTTGCCGGAAAAAGAACAGAGCGACAGAACAAGCGAAGGCGGGCGCAGCCGCGCAGCTGTCCGCGAACCTGCTCCCCGTTAATCAGTTTTCTTTAACCGGCTGCTGTTGTCCATTTACTAATCAAATCATCGTCCCCCTCCCGTCCCCCCTCCCCCGTCTTTTCCCTTCGCGTCTCCTCCCCCATCTTCCTCGTCTTCTTCTCGCCTCCCGTCCCTCCCTCCCTCCCCCACCCGCCGCTTCCCGCCCCCGCGCCCTCGCCGGGACGGCTAGGAATTTTGCTCGGAGAAAAGAGTGTTTATTCCCCCTTCCCGTTTCTCCGGATCCGGGGCCGCCGCTTGTTTCGTCCCCACGCCGGGTTTCGCTCGATTTAGATTCCATTTCTGTTCTTTCGTTCTTGTCCCCTTGTTCGTTCGTTCGATTGGAGCTACCCGCCGCCCGGATTCCTTGGTGCGCCATCTGGATCTGGCCTCGCTGAGCTCCGGCTGCCCCGAATCCCGACTCGATTCGCGCCCCCCGCGCGGTGCCCTTCCTTCCGAGGCGTGCTCGGATCTCGTCGGAGTAGAGGGGAACCAGGCCTCGCGATTCTCCTCGGGGCGAGATGGATCATGTGGTCGGCGGCAAGTTCAAGCTCGGCAAGAAGATCGGGAGTGGATCGTTCGGGGAGCTCTTCCTCGGTGAGTTCCCTGCCTGTCCCCTCCCCGCGGATTGATAAGATCCGACCCCGTGTTTTCCTTGGGAGGAAAGACGCTCACTTTGTCTGCTATTGCTGTTCGCAGCGGTGAATGTGCAGACTGGAGAAGAGGTCGCCGTCAAGCTGGTATTGGATTCTCTCCGATTGTTATTTATTTGTTACCATACCATAGAATTTGCCATGTTGGTCTAGTTCACGATAAGATCACTGAGATGCAAAAATCTAGCGAAATGAAATGATGATGGCCCATTTTGGTACTGTTTGTCAACACTGTTAGCTGTTTGGGTTGGTGGAACCGATTGTCATTGGCGTTGCTGCTTTTATTGTGCAGGAAAATGTCAAGACAAAGCACCCTCAGCTTCATTACGAGTCGAAGCTATACATGCTTCTCCAAGGAGGAAGTAAGTTAATGCTATAGAGCCTATCCACCCATCCAGTTTTAGTTATGGGATGGTACTCTCTGGTTAGTTAGTTGCTGGTATGATGCTCGATTGGGCTGACCTTTTTGGCTCCCTTTTTTGTTTTGTTACAGCTGGCATTCCGCACCTGAAGTGGTTCGGTGTTGAGGGGGAGTATAATGTGATGGTGATTGATCTTCTTGGCCCTAGCCTTGAGGACTTGTTCAACTATTGCAGTAGGAAGTTCTCTCTGAAGACTGTGCTCATGCTTGCTGACCAAATGGTGAACACCGAATCCCAGATTTTTCAAACTGTTCTGATTTGTTTCTTAGCTTTAATCTCTGTTGGTTGTGCATAGGGCTGCCCTCTTTGTTTTAATCCTGTGAATTGCTAATGTTAACAAATTTCTTGTTTATCTTCCAGATTAACCGGGTTGAGTACATGCATCAAAAGGGGTTTCTTCACCGTGATATCAAGCCTGATAATTTCCTTATGGGGCTTGGTAGGAAAGCCAATCAGGTCTGATCCTATATATGTGCTTAATTCTTGCCGTCTAACTCATTATATTTGAACCAAATGTTTTTACATGCTGCTTGCCTCTTGCTTTGCTTGTGCTGCACTTGAGCAGTCCAAAAGATCCTGCACTAGTGATTTGGCTGGGTGGGAGTTAATGCATTATGTTATGTATTTGGTTACATTCGACGATGATTTCTTTAGCGTGCTTGTATTTTACAGTCTGCTACCTATAATTATTTCTTTATCTTTGGCTAATGCTGGATGTTTTCTTTAGTTATATATCTGCCAATATGTTATATTCCAGAAAACGCCTCTTCTCTGGAATTGAGATCTTTTGGCCTAATTATTGTTGAACTTACTGGCTTTTGTGGCAGGTATATATAATAGACTATGGACTTGCAAAGAAATATAGGGACCTTCAAACTCATAAGCACATCCCGTACAGGTTGGTTAACATTACTCATCTGGGTTTTTTTGCATCACATAGTAAATGCCAATGTTGAATTTTCTTCAAAAAAAAAAAAATGTAAGTTATGTGCAGTCATGCACAATGATACAATGCCAAGACACTGCTCTTGTAGTTTTATGATGATGGGATGTTCATTTCAATATGCAGAGAGAACAAGAACCTCACTGGAACTGCACGATATGCAAGTGTCAATACCCACCTTGGCGTTGGTGAGTTTCTGGTTTCATCTGGCTAATTAATTGACTTACATTTTGCATAACCTCAGAGTTTACTTGGATGCAGAGCAAAGCAGGAGAGATGATTTAGAATCTCTTGGTTACGTTCTTATGTACTTCCTTAGGGGCAGGTTAGTTGGTCAACAATCTTTTCTCCTGTTTGTTGTAACGGTTCGGTTGGTTTCACACATTCTTCTGTGATTGGATTTAATATTTGATTTGTGTTTGTCTTTGAACAGCCTACCATGGCAGGGGCTGAAAGCAGGAACCAAGAAGCAGAAATATGACAAAATCAGTGAGAAAAAGATGCTTACTCCCGTGGAGGTGGTTCATAAATTCACTCTTGCTAATTCATTTTTTTTTTTTTGTAAGAACTGCGGTAGGCAGACATTCATAAATTGTTTACTATGGGGTTAGGTACTCTGCAAATCGTATCCATCAGAGTTTATCTCCTATTTCCACTATTGCCGTTCATTGCGGTTTGAAGACAAGCCTGATTATTCTTACCTGAAGAGACTATTCCGTGATCTCTTCATTCGGGAAGGTATAATTTCAGTGTGCATGCTTACTCTTTTGGTATTTTTCTACTAGGACATCCTGTAATTTGTATTTCTAATTGTGTCGCTAATGCAGGATACCAGTTTGACTATGTGTTTGACTGGACCATTTTGAAGTATCCTCAAATAGGCTCCAACCCGCGGATGAGGGTATGCAATAGTCGCGATTCTGTTTGATGTATGTACGTTTTGTTGTTTATTGGACTTATTCCATCTATTTATCATTGTTTAGGCGGGGGAAAGAACTAGTGGAGCTGCTGGACCCTCGATGGATAAGATTGAGAAGGCCCCAGGTTTGTTCTGCTCTTGAATAACAAATCTATGATACAAACTGGAGACATGTTTGAGCATGATTATTGTGCAGGAGAAGCGTCTGGTAGAAGGAATCCTAGTGGTTCTGTGAACCAGAGTGACAATTATGCACAACGACCACGTGAGACTGTATCTATGTCACTAAAGGAAATTGTAAGTTGAGCTTCCTTCGCCTCTTGTATGATCTATGAGCATTCAGTGCTGTGTTGTGTCTTTGCTCATGCAGTCCTCACATATCTCATGAGGCTTTATTCATGCATTTACCCATTTCTCCAGATGCATAGCACTGACAGATCTGGGGAAAGGACTGTGGAAAGACCACGTACATCCTCACGCACAGGCAGTGCATCCCGAAGAGCTGTTGCATCAAGCAGCAGGCCGGCCTCATCTGTGGAACCAAGTGAGCAGCAGTATAACCGGACAAGCAGATTGTTCTCTAGCAACAGTGGCAGTCGTCCATCTAGCACCCAGAGAGTTAACCCATCACCAGGCGAGTCAAGGGCTACCTCCCTTTCGCGGGCGGCAGTTGCGAGAGGCTCCCGTGACGAGCCACTCCACCGCAGCCTGGAGCTTCTGTCCCTCGGTGGCGGTAAAAGGAAATAGTGGGGAGAAAGCGGGCATCTGAGAGCTGAAGGGAAGAATGCTTGTTTGCGACTCTGTAAATGACAGGATATCACCTATTCGTCAACAGTTCCCCTGGGGCATCCCATAATTTCGTAGTGCTCCGGTCTGTTGTACCATTGCTTCATAGATAGCAATAATTCGTTGTTAAATGTGTGTGTGTGTGTTGCAGTTGCGTTAGGGCCAAGTCCTAGCCTTTGTGATGATTAAATTTAGGGGTGGTCAAGATTCACATATTTATGTTTCTTCACCCTCACCTGGACTTGGCGACTTTTCCTCCCGAGACAAGTGCTCGTGCATTTCATGTTGAACTCTGAAATTTGCTTATTCAACAGAAGTTGGTAAGGGGACTTCCTGTGTAAATCGATGCCTGTTTTTATGTACTGCTACTGTGTCATGGCATGTCAGCAGTTGGGACAAAAAAATGTATGCGCAGCTGTACAGGATTGCATGGTCTATCATGTGAAGCAGAATCAAAATTCTGCTCATGTGAGAAAATGGAGAACTTAGCTCCGATGCAGGCTATATTTTCTACCATGGTGAAGGTTGAGGTGCGAGTGTGATATACCGAGACTGTGGCCGGCTCAAATGGTAGTCCTGGGGATTTTGGCCCATAAATTTTTACTACTTCTCATTCACGGCCCAATAGGCCAACCCTAGCCCAATAGGCCGAAGTCTCCGCGTCTGCGCCGCCCCGCCGCCCCTTCTCCGTTGCCAGGACGTGGAGGCACAGCAGTCGCAGTGCCGCCGTGCCGGTGCCGCACAGAGTAGAGCCTAGAGGAACAGCGAGGCGCCGAGCGCATCTCCGCAGCCGGCGACAGCGGAACGGGAACGGACGCTAGCTTAAGCTTAACCCTAGAGAGAGCGAGGGAGCGAGAGAGGCCAGCCGCAGCCGGAGGCGATGGAGGTGGTGGCGCTGGTGAGCGGCGGCAAGGACAGCTGCTTCGCCATGATGCGATGCATGGACTACGGCCACAAGGCAAGGCTCCACCCGTTCACCCCGAACTCCATCCGCCCCTCATCGACGGCTGGCACCGTGTTGAACTCTGCTCTTGCTCGCAGGTCGTCGCTTTGGCTAATCTTATCCCCCTCGACGACTCCGTCGATGAGCTCGACAGCTACATGTACCAAACTGTATGCTCCCTCCCCTCGCTGGCACCTGTTGCTCTCTCAGTAATTCGGCCATTAGTAGTTGCTGGTATCTGGATGATGCTTGCTGATGCTCCTTCCTGTTGTGGCCGGGGTCGGGGAGGCTTCAGGTTGGGCACCAGATTGTGGTGAGCTACGCGAAATGCATGGGCTTGCCTCTTTACCGGAGGCGCATTCGCGGATCCACAAGGCAAGTTATTATCTCTGCAGGCACTGTGGGGCCTATGACTGGGATGCTCTAGAAATGATCTGGTTCCATTAATTCGAATTTGTTTTTTTTTTTTTTTGTTTGGTATAGGGATCAGGGTCTCAAGTATCGTGTCACGGCAGGTGATGAGGTGGAAGATATGTTTGCCCTGTTGAGCGAGGTTAAACGGCAAATTCCATCCATCAGCGCGGTGTCGTCAGGTGCAATTGCATCTGACTACCAGAGGCTCCGGGTTGAGAGCGTTTGCTCGAGGTTGGGCCTGGTCTCGCTGGCGTATCTATGGAAGCAGGATCAGACTTTGCTACTAGAGGAAATGGTACTTTGCAAAATCCTGTTTATTGTTTTTTACCTGATCACCTAAACTAGCACAGAAAGAATGTCCGCTCACGTTGTAAGTCTTTGCTATGCTGTTTACTGCTTACACAGATAAGAAGGGGCATCGTGGCAATAATTGTGAAGGTACATGTTGTATTCATATGTATACAAAATTTAACATTTGTTGCCGTACAATGAGCGCCTGATTTCTTGAGCTTTGTAGGTTGCTGCACTTGGTCTGAAACCTTCTTCTCATTTAGGTAAAGAACTGGCTGAACTTAAGTGTCATCTGCTCCAAATGAATGAGTATGTTTCTCACCGCCCTGCACCTACTATATGTGTATCAGTCTATCCCCCACTTAGGAGGATTCATGTTAAAATAGTTGTTTCTTGTCCCTTTATCAGAAGTCATCCAACTTAAGTATTAGTTGAGCTAAGGTACTAGCATCTTCTAGTGATCACCGATCAATAACCAAGTAGTCTCAAGATATGAGATAAAATAGATTTTAATTTTACCCTTATCTTCATTTTTGTTTCTCACAAATGATCCTCTAAATAAACATTGGATCATCTATTTTGTCTATACTCTATACACAGCTTTTAATTTCTCTGTTTGTTTTCTTATGCCCTATTAGGAGTTATGGAATCAATGTGTGTGGTGAAGGTGGAGAATATGAAACACTAACTCTTGACTGCCCTCTATTTCGTGTAAGTCTGAGCCTTTGAGTGCTAACTGAAAACCTGATGTCACTTGTTCTAGAATGCTGTGTAATAGACTCTGACCATTGCATCAAATGGCGACTTGTTATTAGTTCTTACTGTCTACATTCTAACCATATTATCGATTTTTTTGTCAACCATCCATGTCAAATTTCTTGTTCCTTAACATGTGTGTACTTACAGAATGCAAGAATTATTCTCGATGACTCTGAAGTGATACTCCACTCTGCTGACTCCATTGCTTCTGTTGGAATTCTTCATCCACGAGCATTTCATCTTGAGCACAAGCCAGATTCATCAGATAGAATTGAGGATGGTTCTGTCACTCAAGAGAGTTCTAGTTGTCTATATGAGGTTGATGAAGTTACCACTCACGCTGATGTGGAAGAAAAACAGTCTCCAAGTCCAGCTGTGGATGCTTGTACCAATATAGACCTATGTATCTCGAAGACAGGGAAGAATTTACATTCAATTGGCTGTTGGATTCAGGATCCATCCAGAGCTTCGGAAGGTGCATAATGTCATCCTATGTTATTCGATTGGCATTGTTTTTTGCACCACATGATAGGAATACCTTGTTACATCTATTGTTTCTTTCTTTCTGGAACATTCCTTAATAATCTATTGCATCGATAGGCCTGAAGGCAGACCTTGTAGCAGTTTTGAGCAGAATTGAAAATCAGCTCAAGGAAGAAGGGTTAGGTTGGTTGAATGTTTTATATGTTCACCTCTACATTTCAAGCATGAAGGAATTTGGATTGGCCAATGAAGTTTATGTCAGCTTTATCACGGAAAAGAAATGCTACCTGGGTGTTCCTTCACGCAGTACAATTGAATTGCCACTAGTTCAGGCTGGGTTGGGCAAAGCATATGTGGAAGTTCTAGTTTCAAATGAGGTGGTAAAGAGAGTTCTACATGTGCAAAGCATCTCCTGCTGGGCTCCTAGTTGCATCGGGCCATATAGCCAGGTACAAGATGCACACATTGATAATGTCGTGAATTCATGTTGTAAGTTTGTTAGTCATTCTCATTCTACAATTTTGCATATGTGCCCTCTGATGTGAAATATCAACCCATTTTCTTGGGAATGGTGGTTTCACAATATAACGGATTGCTTGTCTTTTTATAGTTATTTTTTTGGGTAAGATGTTTATTTTAGGTCATAATGTTTTGATCTCTTTCCTTTTAGGCAACTCTTTATGAAGAGATTCTTTATATGGCTGGTCAGCTGGGGCTTGAACCTCCTACAATGAAGCTCTGTCCTGGAGGTCCAAGAGCTGAACTAGAATTAGCACTGCAAAATTGTGAAGCTGTGGCTAATGCCTTTAGCTGCTCTATATATTCCTCGGCCATACACTTTGTGGTGTATTGCTCTGCACAGTTGACATCCAGCGAGAAGGAAGAAGTTGAACAGACATTGAAGAGTTCTTATATTGCTCGCTTGGATTGCTCAAAAGCTGTATCATCTCCAACTGTTCTATATGTATTTGCAACAGATCTTCCAAAAGGGTATGTGCATCTTAGCTTCTATATCTGATCAATAAAGCATTATTCTTTGGACAGATACATTTGAAATGTGCAAATGACATGTTTTTCTGAATTTTGTCTGAATATTCTTTTCTAACCCTTTTCAGAGCACGTGTGGAGATAAAGCCTATATTGTATGTCCCCTCCAATGATGATGTGGTTGCTACCATAGAGATGGAGACTGGAGTTCCACTGCCATCATTGAGCAAAGCTTGGACTGATTGGATTGCACTATACTCTGAGCTGCGTGATTCATGTTGCCAGGTTCACACAATCGGTGGGAGAATTTGTTCTGCTGTGGTGTCGATCACAAATGATATCGCATCGAAGATCTGTTCTACAGCTGGGCAGCTATACAGCAGACAGAATTTGAAAACTATGGCTAGATTCTGTGCTTTCCAGATCGCGAAGATCCTGGTGGATAGCAAATTTTCCTGGGACAGTATAAAGGTAAGTTTGTCGCATAATTACTTGGTAGTTCTGCATTCATGTATCCTTACCAGCATTTCTGGATTATAAATATGCAGATGTTGAGGTTTTACTATTCGGTAGATCTCTCAGTGACGGCAGATGCAGTGTTGGGAGCATTTTCCGAGGCCTTCGACGAGCTTGCCAAAGACAACTATTCGATGAGAAATGACGAAATTCCTTCCTACAACATTGTGCCAGTAGCCGGATCTGGCTGCTCTGCATGTACGAACGATATAATGACATGCGAGTTACTGGCCTCCAACATTTCGAGTGCAAAGTCCAAACCCAGCCTACACACGCCTCCGAATTGTTAGCTGTGATGCCTGCTGGAATGCAGCTTTCCTTTGGAAATTGGAGGTGGGTACATGTTGGAATTTCTGCCAAAGGAGCCGGCGCCCTATCAATTGCCAGTTGGACGATGACAGTTAACCAGCTTCTCTAGGGCTGGCAGCGGTAGCCTTCTGTGCTGATTATCGATAAAAATTTGGTACGGTGATCATCATAGATGCACGATGCTGTATTGTGTTTCTGCTTTTGTTTCAGCACCCTATACATTGGGCCTGATTAGCCCTCCCTGATGCTTCGAAATGACATTGGTTCAGTATACAGAGGCCGATCAGTAACGTGTCTATGTGTTCTTCCTTTGTGTTGACGTTCTTGCTCAATGTGGAACATGTTGCAGTTGGCGGAATTGAAGCCGCGTAGCTTACCCAGTCATGCCATGCGCGCACGTCTCGTAGCGATCGGATGATCGGATCAGGGAGAAGATAGAAATGGGGGAACAAATATTCCAGATATGCAAGTGGTTACATAAACGAAATAACAATTTTCCTTATGACGATCTGACTAGCTTGTTCGCTTCAGCTAAAAAGCCGTTTCAGATCGGCCAGCAAATTTTTTTTCTCATAGAAAATCAGGCGTTTTCAATAATCTTTGGCTTGTTGTCGACTTATAAGTCCTGCCGAACAGCCCGTTAAAAAAAAATACAGATAAGCAAACGTGGCGTTGTTTGGATGTTGTCCATCCAAACAGGAACGAATTTGCAGGCAGTCACGCACATTCTGTCAACCTGGTAGTAAAACTGGGTGAGCAGCCGTCTGCGATTCTCTTCTCTGCATCTCCCGTCTCTCTCCTCCAGTCCTCCCTTCCCTTCACCTCTTGTCTCTCTCTCACATCCCCTCCCTGCCCAAATTTAGCCGTTGTAGCTTCCGCCCTCTCTCTCTCTCTCTCTCTCTCTCTCGCTCCAGGCTCTGAGAACACGAAACGTGAAGAGGCAGAGAGGACGGTTAACCTTTCCCGAATCGGCCCCGTTCTTGGCTGCGAAGCGATCTTTCTCCCACCCGAGCGAAAGGAGCTTCACTTGATCCTTGCATCTTCTTCCACTGGTTGCGTTTGCATTTGGGGCAGCCAAGATGAGGCTCCTGGCCTGCTGCTACAATGATCCGGAGATGCAGATCGATCCGGACACCGTCTACCCCATCCGCCCCGACTGCCGCGACGACGCCCCCAAGACGCGCTTCAAGCCCCGGGTATTTCTTTCCCCTCCTTTTTTCTTTCCTTTTATATTATATTACTATTATTATCATCAACTTCTCTCCGGTTCTCATGTTTAGTGGGCGAGATCTAATTGGTACTCGGTGCTTATTGCGTAATAGGATCTAGTTTGGGACTGGTGGTAGTCTTACTGAATGAAGTGGAACTGCTAGATAGCCAGACTGAAATGGTCAATCAATCTAGTGAGATATAATGGGCGACTGTTCAGTCAGATTGAAGGCGCTTATGGGAGCAAATAAGTTTAACTAGTAGGGTAATTCAGAAACTTAGGGCCAATCTAGTGGTTACAGATGAATACTGAACGTCGAAAAATGATAACTTTTAAGGAATTTTTCTGCTTTACCTGTCAAATCGTATTCCCAGGAATGCTGATGACTGAGATCAGTGGAAGCCATGTACACTGAATCACTGATCGCTAGCTGCATTAATTGACAAGTTATTCATGAATCGCCCTTTTGTTTCGTCCCTATTGGCAGCCTGGCCTGACCCTCGGTCCAAGGAGATGGAAGCTTCTCCACAACGAGGAAGGTGTTGTGGACGTAGCTGTTATGATCAAAAGAGTGCAACATGGGGTAAGCCATGCTTTATCCAGATTCATTCATGACCTTGAGCTTGTTTCAGTGATATATGTCTCAGAAAGTTTATATGCATTTGGCGTTAGTAGCATACCAAAGTATAGAGCTGTTATTCAGGAGGCTGGTTAAATCGTTGAGAATTTTTCATGCAAAATGAAGATTAGGAATCTCTATTGGATGTTCTTTTATGTCGTGACTTGCTCAACTTGTTCCATGAGTCAACACAAGTTCACCTACATGGCTGCACTCTCCATATAAAACAGGCTTTTTTTTAACGCAATGGCAGGAGATCTACCTTTCAATTAAGAAGAAATAGAATTGACCCATAAAACAAGCTTACTTATATGCTATGACCTTTCCAAAAGGTTACTCCATGTGTTCTAATACAGTCCTCCTCTGTACATTTCTTCTTCTTCTCAATGATGATTTTTCAATATGGTGTGTCCCTATTATGGCCTTCACTGCTAATATGTTTTTTTTTTTTATGCCAAGAATCGTTATTATGTCATGTAATTCCTTAGCTTCATTCAGCCATGGTATGGTCTTTATTTTTTTGGATGTGCAAACAGGGAGTTCACCCAACAATCAAAGGAGAAGTTTGGGAATTTTTGCTAGGCTGCTATGACCCTAAAAGCACTACTGAACAGCGCAACCAATTGCGAGAGAAACGAAGGTTTTTCTGCTGTTGCATTTTCCTTTTTGGTTTAAACATGCTTGTTCTTCTTCACGTCTAAAATATGTCAGTTTTAATTGTAGCACATCATTTTTATATAACCAAGGAAAGCCAAATTCAATCAAGAAAAAAAAAAATCTGGGCACTGCATCATGGCACACTGTTTTGTTCTTCAGGAAGTTCAGCACTGTTTTTGTGGCTCACTTACTATTGAAGTATATTTACACATCATATCCATAGATGAGGGATATACTGATTTTCTTATTTTGATAGGTTAGAGTACGAGCAACTGAAATCAAAGTGCCGAGAAATGGACTCAACAGTCGGTAGTGGAAGGGTAATCACTATGCCTGTAATAACAGAAGATGGTCAACCTATCGAAAATCCTAACTCCGATGGAGGGGCAGCAGGTTCTGAACAGCAAAACAATGGCGCACCACTCCCAAAAGAAGTTATTGATTGGAAGCTTACTCTACACCAGATTGGTAAGCACTTTTGCTCTTTTTCCAGCATCTCCTATATCTATCATGGGCTTCCCAGAGTCTTGTGCCCTTGCGTCAAGGGGGAGGCAAGAGACAGAGAGCACTACCTGTCAACCTACCTATTCAATCAATAATGACATGTATTTCATCCTGCGGTGGGACAAGGAGGTAGCTAGTCTGCACTTGGGCTGCCCAAACATCCCCTCCAATAGGCCTGGGATAATTAGGCCGATGACTGGTGTCTATAATTTTCATTCATCTAATTTCCACTATACAATTGTAGGTCTTGATGTTAACCGTACTGATCGTGTACTTGTTTATTATGAGAGTCAAGAGAATTTGGCAAGGTTGTGGGACATTCTTGCAGTTTATTCGTGGGTTGATAAAGACATAGGTTATTGTCAGGGTAAGTCGTTGAAATAAATGTTTTTCTGTTAACCTAGTTTAGTTATACAATGCTTTATCATGTTATAGTTTGCTTAATGTGAAGTTGTTTGAATTTGCTTAATCCCCCTTTGCAGGAATGAGTGATCTGTGTTCACCAATATCAATCATTCTTGAACATGAAGCAGATGCTTTTTGGTGCTTTGAACGTCTAATGCGCAGGGTGGTAAGTACCCTTGCATACTTCCTTTGACTCATTGAACATGAATGTACATTTCCTTGATTTCATTCTGCTAATATATTGTATAGGAAATTTTCAGTTGATTTTTTTGTGTGTGTATGTGTGATGTAATGACATTGTAAGATCGAGAAGTTAGATACTACAGAACTGTGCTTATAACACAATAAGTCAAGATGGTTATTGTATGCTAGCCACCCCCCCCCGGACCGCAGGATGCATAAATTATGCCCCTAATTTGACTTTGCCTAATGTTAAGCTGTGTGAATTGGTCATCAGGATTTCTTTGCCAAAAACTGTGTAGAGATATGTATTTAATTTAAATAACAACAGAACACCAGGGTTGAATCCATGTTAGGTAGCTGTTTGATATACTCCAGACTAGATATTAACAGGAAAAAAAAAAACTATGACCTTCTAGGCCATGCAAGGCATATACAGTTCTGTTGCATGTAAACGCCTGAGTTTCTACTTTCTAATTATGCAGCGAGGAAATTTCAAAAGTACTTCTACTTCCATTGGAGTTCGAGCTCAACTGACTACCTTGTCAACCATAATGAAATCTGTTGATCCAAAGCTGCATGAACATTTAGGTACAGTCGCTGGAGCTACATGTTTACGCAAATGGCCCAAAGAAAACAGTATCGACATTTTGCAGTAAGGGAGCAAGAATGTATGCTCTGATAAAATATTGTTTATGCAGAAAATCTTGATGGAGGGGAATACTTATTTGCCTTCCGAATGCTGATGGTTCTTTTCCGTAGGGAATTCTCGTTTGTTGATACGATGTACCTTTGGGAGGTAAGTTGTCTGCACAAAAAAACTATACATTTCATTAGTAATGCATATTCTTAGCAATTCAATCTGAGTACCAATAATATCAAATCATTACTTATAGACCCAGTAATGCTAGAAATATGTATTGGTTTATGCCTCAAACACTATACAACTTCAAAATGTTGCAGCTCATGTGGGCTATGGAGTACAATCCAAATCTCTTTTCAATGTTGGAGAGTGACAGTGGCACATCCAGCGCAAACTCAAAGGATGAAAGTGTTCTAGGACAGTGTGGAAAGTTTGAGCGGAAAAAGTTGCAAGCAGCTAAGAAAGATGACCAGATCCCTCTATCTGTCTTTGTTGTTGCTAGTGTTATAGAAGCTAGAAACAAGAAGCTACTAGGCGAGGCAAAAGGTCTAGACGATGTTGTCAAGGTCTCTCTCTCTCTCTCTCTCTCTCTCTCTCTCTCTCTCTCTCTCTCTCTCAGATAATGATGAAAGAAATTTATGTTGTGTATACGTTGCGCTGCAAACAGATTTTAAACGAAATCACTGGTAGTCTGGATGCAAAAAAGGCATGCAGAGAAGCATTGCAGATTCATGAGAAGTACCTTAACACCGTGAGTTCTTTTTTAATTCATAAAAATCTAAAACAACATCTAGTCACACTACAGTATTAAGCAATGAGAAGGTCATAATAACCACAAGCTATTCTTTCCTGATTTGTGCAGGTAACAGCATCATAAGGACATGTACAGCTTCACTTGGACGGGCTCTTTATTTATTTTTTTTTGGATTGGAGACGTCGTTGTACAACAGAACATTTTTTCATTCTTTGTTTGTGTATTGTGGAATTCTTTGACATACTTGTAACATTGCATTTACACAACAAAAAAAAGTAAGGATGAGGATTTCATTCAAAAAGAAAAAAGGAAGGAAGAAAAGAATGTGGTCTTGTAAAGATGCGGGACAAAATGTTTATACCATAATAAAGTCATCACGATTCTTTTCTGCTTGTCGTCAGCTCTCATACTGCAACAATTTAATTCACCTTGTTTGAACAATATGTGACATTTGAAGATAAATGTCACTGTATGACTGTATACGGGTGCATTGTTCGTCTCAAAAGGACCTACTATTTCATTGTCTTCAGCCAAAATTTCTCCCAATTCTGTAGCTTCCCATTATTTGGACAAGTCAATTAGAAACTGAAGTGAAATTACAAGTAAATGGAATCTGAGCGAGGCTGTTGTGGTCTAAATCAAACGAGAAAATGGAAAATATGAAGAACCCTCTAGTCCTGGAAATATTGTGTATCCCATGTAAATATGAAACTGTGCAATATAATGGATGATCTACCCATTTTCCTTCAACAGGGGGGCAGGGCTTCTTGTGAGCCGCAAATTAAGATCATCCATTGAATCTCAAATCACACCATGTATTATGGGACTGACCAGAGTCAAAATTCATTAGTAATTTAGCAATTTGTTGGCTTTATTAGTCGTAACTCGTAACTAACATGCTATATATGGGAAATGGTAAAACAAGAGGTGGTGATTGAGAGCCTGATGACTTTCCACCTAGTGATGACTCCTGTTTCTTAAGCACTACCCAATATTCATTCCCGTCATTTGCGTTGCGGACAAGTCGAACAGAGCCACATGGCCTCTCAAACTGGACTGCATCGTGATGAACAGCAAACAAGGGAACATTCACCAAAAATAGTGCACTATAAATAGATTGGGCGCAACAACTTTCTGCCATTCCATTTCTCCAACTAAGAAGGTGGGAAATCTAGGCCTGCCTCTCGTGGAGCTCTGGTGGGGATTGCAATTCTGCTAATTTGTGACAGATCATGCAGGAATAGAGGAGGCCAAGAGAGTTTCTACAATCACAATGAAGATGGCACCAGGACGATGAAATCCCGTCGACCGGATTTTGTAGCTCCTTGAATCTTGCTTTAGGTATGTGAGCTTCATCCGATGGGTCTGATAATTGATCTGATAAATCATTTAGCGGGTTCTCATAAGGAGCATTCATTGCTGCGTGCTGGATGGATAAATTTTCTCAGCTTTATTGTTGGCAATGACTTCATGCATGGCATCATTGATCGGCATGGTTCTATTATAATATACAGACACAATATTCAGGGTTAACCACTAGCCATTTCTAGGATTTCTTTCCCCTCATGTTGTTTGTCAAATTGCATCATGTTTATACAAAACAAATTTTCTAGAATGGCACGGGACCTTGGTCGTTCTAGTTCAAACAAATTAGACAGAAATCTGTTCGTGCATTCTTATGATTTGATATATGTTCCTTTTCTTCTCTCAACGTTTTGACCTACCTGTGAAAGGCAAGTTCAAGAGGCGGGGAACGCAAATACGCAAGTAGTGGATTCCTCTCGGGGCGCCGCGGGCGGGCAGCCGCCTGTGGAACCTGCTAAGATGAAGGGCCTTCTCAAGGGCCTCCGATACATCTCACAAATTTTCGGTAAGCACAACGAACCTAGACTACAATGTGGTTCTTCCGAACTGTAATTTCCAATGCCACCCAAAATAAAGTAGCCAGGCATCTCAAATGTGTTCTATAGCACAGTTCAAATCAATGCAAACGAAATGTAGAATTAAGACGGGTACATGTTTACCTTGTCTGCCGCGCCGGTGTCGCAGATGCGAAGGAGCCGGAGATGCAGATCGGGAAGCCGACGGACGTGAAGCACGTCGCGCACATCGGCTGGGACAACGCCTCCGTCACCACCGCGCCCAGCTGGGTAGCCGCTTCCATCCCACCCGCGATCACGCCATTAACGTGCACCACGCCCGCCCGATCTCCAACTAACTGGTTCGGTTGCGAATGTGCTGCAGATGAACGAATTCAAGGCTTCGCCGGGGCAGGCGAAGGGCGGCGATCCTGAGCCCTCGAAGCCTGGAGGATCGGGAGGATGCGAAGAGCAGCAGGCCGGAGGAGGAGGAGGAGGAGAAGACGCTGGCGGCAAGGCGGAGCGGCCGCGGCGGACGAGGGGGAACAAGGGATCGGGTGGCAACGAGCCGGCCAAGCGGAAGGACAGCGCGGTCGAAGGCTCGCGGCGCGACCGGCGGGCTGCGAAGGGAGCGGACGCGGCGGAGGGCGCAGAGGGGGACGCCGCGGCGGCGCCGAAGCAGCGGCGGAGGAAGCCCCGGGCGGCGTCGGGGGCAGGTCCAAGTCGTCGTCGGGAGGCGCCGCCGCCTCGGACTCGGAGGCGGCGCGGTCGGCGGGGGCGCCGCCGGAGGCCGACGACGATCGCGACGGTTGCTGAGGCCTCAGGCGGAGGAAACGGTGGCCGGTGGGAGCGGCGTGTGGCGTGGCGCGGCGGCATGGCCGCGCGCCGTTGCCCGTTGTGGTTCGTTCGACTGGTATTCACGGAGGGAGCAGGGAGGGGTTCAAATTTGAATCTGGTTTTGCTTGGCTGTCTGGAGATCGGAGAGATTTATTTGGGCCTTTTTTTTTGTGTTGTCTCTTTTTTTTTTTTTATTACGTTGGTTTTCGACTGGTCATTTCTATGCACGGATTATTGCTGCTTAGGATAATCGTGCAGCGTAGAGTGGCACGGCAAGTGTATGTATAAACAATTGTACACATAATTCCTTCACGCACAAGGCGTAACGAGACAATGTCCACTTGTCCAGAACCTCTATGGTAAGCATGGATTTTTATATGAATCCGGTAGAACTTTCATGTAAAACCATTTACTTTTTTAAAAGAGATATGAACTGAGGGTAGTTCCTGGCAGAATCTAATAATTTGAGTTACTCTCTAGGAGACAAATTGTCTTCCTCAGCTAATAATACCTTTTATATTACCTTTTTTTTGCCCCAAGTAGATTAACCAAGAAAATATTAGTAAACATATAAGATCAGGATAAAAATCCAAGAGATGTATTGAAACATGAAAAACCCAATGTTTAGAGCTCATGAAATATATCTAGAAGCTTTATGAAATTAGATTGAGCTCTAGAAAAATATTCCAAAAAATCCAAAAAATATGCATTCATGCAGGTTGCCCATTGTATTTTTATCATAGAAATTTTTTAAATCATATGTGGGCATTGATTAGCTCGAAATATTATTTTGTTTCGTCGCATCTCGATTTTCTCTTGGTCTTTATCTTGAGAGTTTTTGAAACTCAGAAATGTTTTTAGTGGTTAAAAAACCTGATCAGGCAGGTATTTACTGGAATTTTATGTAAAAAATATGAAATTGCCTTGAAAACCATGTCTAATAAATGGGGCAATTTTTCGCAATTTATCTAGTTTTAGAGTTCAAGAAGGAAGCTTATACTCCAGCAATAATTTAAGGAAGCAAAATGTACGATTTCCCCACTTTCCGCCTTCCCTTTTCATCGCCGTATGACAATTGCGGCCCAAGCTTACCTCCAAACGAAGCCTTCACATCTTGGAATGATGGGCTAACTAACTCCCTTTGGAGGCCGGAGAATGGGCCGAGCGGATGAATGGGAGTGGCCCAGGGGCTATCGATTCCGCTCGCGGCCGAGCTTCGCGCCTGTCCTCCCTGACTCCCTCCCTCGGCCGCCGCCGGCCACCCGATTCGACGTCCAATTCGGGCAGCCGGTGGGGCCTGGAGGTGTGGCAGCCGGCCGGCGCTTGACACCCTTGACAGGCCGACGCATTTGGTATCTTCAGTTCAGTTCGTTGTCGGCCTTGGCAAGGTATCCACACCGTATATCTCTCCGGCAATCCGGGCATCCGGTCGCTCCATTCTCGTCGCGATGGCAATTTAATTCACTCGATAGATCATGACAGTGCAGCTGCAGCTAGTCCTCCTGATTGATTGTCCAAAGCAAACATCATCCTTTTTCCTACCTGCATTTATTCACCGTGTACAGCCGGAATCTTTTGTGCTGCCTGCTACTAGTCATGTGCTTGTATGCGCTTATATGGAAAGAGAACGCGCGCGCGCCAAGTCCAGTCGTCGTTTGTACGCTTATTATGTGTTTCATGTCATTCAGGAGGGTGCTCCCGGGAATGGGTCTCATTCTTATGGTCGACAGAAAGTTGCCATCGTCGTCTGGGAGCTTCTTGCATTGATGAGGCCACGACGGAACGAAGCAAGCAAGCATTAGATATATATCCGGCCCCATTCCTCGTTCCTCTATATGGAAGAGAATCTTCTGCTGCCCGATCTTAGCTTTCTTACGCAGCCAATTGCTTGCGATCGCATTTGCACCTTTGAAAGTGGGGTGCCCAACAAGTGCCACCCCACTGAATTGAGCCTGGAAAGTTTCAGCAACTTTCAGAAAACAGTGGGGGCAGCGTCAATCGTTTCAGACACATTCCTGATTCCTCCCTCCTGCGGTGGCGTGGTCTCTTTCTTCACATCCACAGATAACAACAGGGCTAATCTCACCTGCGTGCCACTGTAGGACTGTAGCGTAGCGGCGCGCCCACCCATGCGCAGGGTCATTGGTCAGGTCAGGATGTGGACAAATCGTGCTCCTGCTTCCAGATCTGGAAGTGAAGTGAGCACCAAACTGCAATGCGTGCTTCCAGAGATGGAGATGGAGATGGAGTGTTTGCAGGGCCGCCTGCAGGCAGCATTAGTTTAGTTATGGGGAGTAGAATGCTGGAGTCGTCACGGGAGATTGGTTTTTACCTGTCCACTGTAACTGTAATAGGTCGTCGCTAGCATACGCAATGCAATGCAATGATGAGTTGTTAATAGAGGTTGCAACTTTATATATAGTACAAGAATCTGTCGAATCCTTGATCGATCTGTTATATACTGTGAGTTGTTATCAGAACAGTAGTGATTCCTGTTGGATGAGCCCTGAGCATGCTAATAGTAGTAAGTAGAGTTGATTAGCGTCATTTACTTTTCTTTTCCATAGTTGATAGCATGATCCAGAAGGTTGGGATGGCAACCATCGATTGCGATCATGACTGATTGATTCAGTCCTTGTAAAGATGCATGTATTTCCTTTATATAGAAATAGCCACAACAGAAAACGCTGCCGCTTGCAGCACCAAATCAACTTGCGTTGCTTGTCATTCTTAATCCTCATCGGAGTTCTAACATTTGGTACCAGAGCCAGTTCTCCGCCGTCGCCATGTCTTCCCAGTCGCCTTCCAAGCAGAAGTCGACTGATGGAGGCGACAGCGAGAAGAAGGTCAAGCCTTCACGATCGCCGCCGCGACGCCGTGGCCGCTCCAACAGCCGCCACAGCTCCAGTTCACGGGTCGTCGAACGCGTCATCGAGCGTCCGTCCGCGAATGTCGCATGGCCGATGCTCTCGCGGACGAATTACCCGGAGTGGGCGCTCGTGATGGAGGTTAACTTCCAGACTCTCCGAGTCTGGGACGCCGTCGAGCTCGGGATTGATGAGGAACCTGAGGAAGACGAGTACCAGCAAGACCGCCAGGCCATGGCGGGTCTCCTGCGCTCGGTCCCCTCCGACATGTGGGGGATGCTCGGTCGCAAGCGGACCGTGAAGGAAAGCGTGGGGCGCCGTCAAGGTGCCGGATCGGCGGCGACCCGCGGCTTGACGCCAGCCGGCCGGCGGCCGCCCGCGAGTCGGCGCGCTTCGTCTTCAAGGAGGGTGAGTCCGTCTCTGATTTCGGCATTCGCATCACGACGCTCGCCACCAACCTCCGTACCCTCGGCGACGACATCACGGACGCCGAGGTGGTGAAGAAGCTCCTGCAGGTCGTCCCAGATCGTCTGTCGCAGGCAGCTGTCTCCCTCGAGATGTTCCTCGATCTGAACAAGGTCTCGATCGAGGAGGTCATCGGGCGGTTGCGCGTGTTCGAGGAACGCGGCAAGCCGAAGGAGATCACGGATGGAATGGGGCGGCTCCTGCTCTGCGAAGAAGACCGGGAAGCCCGCAGAAAGCCCGCCGTGAGCGGGAGAGCTCCGGTGGCAGCTCGGGCTCCAGTAGCGCGCGCGCCGTCGCGTCGCGGCGCTGGCGCGGGCGCGCGGCGCGCGAGATCTGGCCAGCGCGATGGGCGTGACGCCCAGAACGCGAACTCCGGGAACGCTGGCGGCGGCCGACCGCCGCGAGGTGATCGCTGCGACAATCAAGGGAAGACAGGCCATTGGGCCAAAGATTGCCGCGGCAAGAAGAAAAAGGCCGCGGCCCATGTGGCCCAAAGCCGAGGAAAGAAGAGGATCGGGCCCTCATGTACATCTCCGTTGAGTCTGAGGTATTCTCACCCGCATCCATTCCCCACTCCACGCCACCGCCGCCGCCGCCGCCACGCGCCGCTGATCTGCAGCCGCGAGTGCACCTCGTCGAGCAGAAGGTCCTCCTCCATCTCAGTGATGAAGAAAAGGAGGACGTAGGGCCCCGCCGATGGGTCCTCGACACCGGAGCGACGAACCATATGTCGGGGTCACGCGCCGTCTTCGCCGAGCTGGACAAGGGCGTCACCGGCACCGTCAGATTCGGCGACGGGTCGCTGGTCGACATCGAAGGGAAGGGGACCGTCCTCTTCGCCTGCAAGTCTGGCGAACACCGCCGGCTGGAGGGCGTGTACTACATCCCGCGGCTCACCACCAACATAGTTAGCCTCGGACAGATGGACGAGGACGGCTTCAAGGTGGACATCGAGGCGGGCATTCTGCGCCTCTTCGACCTTCAGCGACGCCTGCTCGCCAAGGTACACCGGTCTCCAAGCCGCCTCTACCACCTCGACATGACGATCGCCGCCCCGGTGTGTCTCACCGCCGCTTGTCGGGCGGCGTCGCTGGAGGTGGCACGAGAGGTTCGGACACTTGAACTTCAAGTCGGCTGCGGATCTTGAGCTGCAGAGAGATGGTGAAGGGCCTGCCGGCGATCGACCACATCGAGCAAGTCTGCGAGGACTGCGTTCTCGCCAAGCGAAGCGAAACGCCCGTTCCCGCAGGCCGCCAAGTACCGGGCGAAGGAGGAGCTCGAGCTGGTCCATGGCGACCTCTGCGGTCCGATCTCGCCAATCACGCCAGCCGGGAACGCCTACTTCCTCCCGCTCGTCGGCGACATGAGCGGTACATGTGGCTCACCTGCTGCTGCGCTCAAAGGCGGGCCTTGCCGGCGGCTATCATGACCTTCCAGGCGAAGGTGGAGCCGGGAGACCGGGAAGAAGTTGAAGGTTCTCCGAATCGGCCGACAATGGAGGTGAATTCACCTGCACGTACAATTTGGCGAGTACTGTGCAGGTGAAGGCATCCAATGACATCACTCCGCGCCGTATTCACCTCAACAGAACGGCGTTGTGGAACGCCGGAACCAGATGGTCGTCAACACGGCGCGAAGCATTCTGCGCGCTCGGAGCTTGCCAGGCTTCTTCTGGGGGGAGGCCGTGCACGTCGCAGTGTACCTCCTCAATCGGTCGCCAACTGCGGCCCTCGATGGCTTGACACCGTACCAGGCGTGAATACGGCAAGAGGCCCCTTTGTACACTTCCTACGGGTGTTGGGCGCGTCGCCTACATCAAGCGTCTCCGACCGCACCGAGCAAGCTCGAAGACCGTGGGGAGAAGGTAGTCTTCATCGGCTACGAAGAAGGAGCGAAGGCGTGCCGCTTCTACGACCCCCGCCACCAGGCGTGTCCGGTCGCGCGCGCGACGCCGTGTTCGATGAGAACAGCGTTGGGGCTGGGGAACGCCAGCGTCGGAAGACAGCGCGGTGCCGTTCACCATCGAGGAGGAGTACGAGCTGCGTCGGCACGCACCAGCGTCCACATCGGGCGCCCGCCAGTGCATCACGTGCGAGGAAGCCCGACGCCAACCGTGCCGCGGCTCCCGCCGCGCACGTGCGCTCCAGGCTCGACGTCAAGAGCGGCACCCTCAGCCCATGACACCGAACGCCACCAAGGAGGCTCGGGTGGAGTTCGCGACGCCAGCGAGTGCTGATCCGAACCTCGACGCCGACGACGACGAGGACCTGGAGCACCGGTACAGGACGCTGGAGAACGTCCTCGGCACGAACACCGTGCCCGGTCTTGCTCACCGCGACATCGAGGAAGCCGAACGCACAACGTCGGTGTGGAGGAACCCAAGTCCTTCAAGGATGCCGACGGCGATCCGAACTGAACGCCGCAATGGAGGGAGGAGCTCAAGTCGATCCGCGACAACGACACACGGTCGCCGGCGGAACTCCCACGAGGCCAGCATGCCATCGGCCTCAAGTGGGTTTACAAGGTGAAACGCGACGAGAACGGCGCCATCGTCAAAAGTACAAGGCGCGTCTGGTGGCAAAGGGGTACGTGCAGCGCCCCGGCATCGACTTTGAAGAGGTGTTCGCCCCCGTCGCACGACTGGAGTCTGTGCGTCTCCTCCTCGCCATAGCTGCACACTTCGGTTGGGGCGTTCATCATATGGACGTCAAATCGGCGTTTACGAATGGCGAGCTCCGGGGAGGAGGTTTACGTCCAGCAACCTCCCGGCTTCATCGACAAAGAAGAACAAGCACAAGGTGCTTAGCCTCCACAAGGCCACATGCGGACTCCGTCAAGCTCCAAGGGCTGGAACCGAGAAGCCGACGCCTCACCTCTTTGCTGGCCTCGGCTTCACCCGCTTTGGTGGACGAGCACGGCATGTACATCCGCGGCAAAGGCACCGGGCGCCTGATCGTGGGTGTCTATGTGGATGATTTAATCATCACTTTGGAGGCGATGCGGGAGCCGTCAACAAGTTCAAAGCCCGGATGAAGAGCACATTCCGCATGAGCGATCTCGGGCTCCTCTCCTACTACCTCGGCCTGGAGGTGTCACAGGGAGTGGAGGGGATCACGCTCCGCCAGGCAGCGTACGCTTCCAAGATCCTCGAGAAGGCAGGCATGGCGGAGTGCAACGCCAGCGCCACGCCGATGGAGTCCAAGTTGAAATTGCTCAAAGAAGGAACGTCGCCGGGTGTGGATGCCACGGAGTACCGCAGTGTCATCGGAAGTCTCAGGTACTTGTGCAATTCCAGGCCGGACTTGGCATATGCTGTAGGCTATCTCAGCCGGTTCATGGAGGCACCACGCCAAGAACACTTTGCTGCAGTCAAGCGTGTGCTCCGGTACGTCGCTGGGACACAACAGTGGGGACTCCACTACCATCCAGGCGAGAAGAATGCTGGCGCTCCCAAACTGCTGGGCTACTCGGATAGCGATCTGGCAGGTGATGTGAATGACCGCAAGAGCACCAGTGGGCTGATCTTCTTCCTGGCTGGCGGACCGATTGCTTGGCAGTCGGCGAAACAGAGAGTGGTTGCTCTGTCTTCTTGCGAAGCAGAGTATATCGCTGCTGCAGGAGCTGCGTGTGAGGCGGTGTGGCTGGCACGGCTGCTGGCTGAGCTCGTCGGAGGAGCAGTCCTCGCGCCCAAGCTTAAGGTGGACAACAAGTCCGCCATCGCTTTGATGAAGAATCCTGTGCACCATGACCGGAGCAAGCACATAGACGTCAAGTTCCACTTCATCCGGGAGTGCTGTGACAGGAAGCTGATCGACGTCGAGTTCGTCGGAACTGAGTTCCAGCTGGGTGACATTCTCACGAAGGCACTCGGACGCAGCCGGTTTCAAGAGCTCCGTGACGGGATCGGCATGAAGAAGCTAGAACAGATGCTCTAGGACTCAGGAGGAGATTGTTGGATGAGCCCTGAGCATGCTAATAGTAGTAAGTAGAGTTGATTAGCGTCATTTACTTTTCTTTTCCATAGTTGATAGCATGATCCAGAAGGTTGGGATGGCAACCATCGATTGCGATCATGACTGATTGATTCAGTCCTTGTAAAG
This sequence comes from Chrysopogon serrulatus, assembly GCA_015844335.1. Taxonomy (NCBI): domain Eukaryota; kingdom Viridiplantae; phylum Streptophyta; class Magnoliopsida; order Poales; family Poaceae; genus Chrysopogon; species Chrysopogon serrulatus. The sequence continues at coordinate 7,352 of JADLZL010000866.1, read as the reverse complement.
ATGCATGTATTTCCTTTATATAGAAATAGCCACAACAGAAAACGCTGCCGCTTGCAGCACCAAATCAACTTGCGTTGCTTGTCATTCTTAATCCTCATCGGAGTTCTAACAATTCCGACTTGCGCAAGTAGCTGTCCCTGGACCACGGACGGCGTCGTCTCTTTCTCGTTTCTCGCCTCCCGTAGTCCCATCCTCCCCGGCCCTGCTGTTGATCGATGCGATCGTTAGCTGAGTTGCTGTCAAAATTATTGCAAGAAGGTAGCTGAACCACCGTTGTTCTTGTGAGTGAGTGAGGCTGTGTCTGTGTGTGACCCCGATCCATCGATCGCAACCGCAATCCCTGTCCGGTGTGTCCATGTCCCTGCCACTGCCAATACATACCCCCACCATATCCCGGCCGCGATTCCCCTGAGACCGAGCCCTCAGCTGCCGGCCCCTGCCACCGGCCACGCCACGTACGGCGCCCCGGCAGTCCGCATTCCCGCCGTTGCTACACTGCGCGCTGGCAGGGCGCGGTAGCTGCATGCATGCTTGTGGTGGTGTGGCTGACGATCCGTGATCGAGCGAGGGATAGATGCTGGGACAGACAGGCAGAGGCGTTGGCAGCATCTGGACGGCGACGTTGCCCGCAACACAACTCCGGCCCGTGAACCGCGTCTTGTTCGTTTCGTACCATGCCCGGCTGTCCGGCTCCGGCAATCAATCTAGCGTGATGTTCATTGCAGGCCAGCAGAATTAATCCAGATGCTGCTGCTGCTGCGGACCTGCAGCTGCCGACTCTTGCCTGTGAGCTGGGATAGGTGCGGGCTATAATAATGCAGGCTATGCAGCCCTGTCCTGTCCCCGGCTAGGTAGACGATCGAGGCATTGGCAAGTGCATGCCCAAGTGGACGGTGGTGACCAGACCATGGCGAGCACGTAGTGATCACCGCGGCGCGGCGCGGCGCGCGGGCGGAACTGGAGCCCGGACCGGAACCGGACACGACAGCGCCTCTCGATCGGTTGGGGCCGGAAGCGTGGTGAGCCCGCGCCTTGCGCGTCGGCGTCGGCCATTTACTTCCCCGGCTGGGCGGCTGGCAGCTGCCGTCGTTGTCCTCCTCATCAGTCATCACTCGATACTAGATACTCTGTCAGTGTGTGTGTGTGTGGCATCACTTATCAGTCTAGGAGTTCCTTAAAAGCAAAACCGCATTGAATACACAGGGGGAGGGAAAGCAGGGACAGGGACATGCTGCTGCTCTGTAACAGAACCGACCAATTTATAAAAGCATAAGTGAAAAATCACTCGCTAAGCAAGCAATTGTCACACTTAAGCCGTTATAAACCCGGTAGTCCGGAAATCTCGAAGGATTTCAAACCAAACATCATCAACCAAGATCGTATGGGTTTAGCGTCACCATTCGCATGTTACAACATTTCACAAATAGTTCAACAACATCAGAGTGCGGAAATAAAGTTATTACAAACCGAGTTCTTCAATTTCAAATAGCGGAAACAAGATAGTTTTAAAAGCTCAACCCAACTCACACATTTCAGATAAATAAAGTGCCAGGCCACAGTCTATCCATCAAAAGCATGTTGGGGAGAATAGTAGAGATTGACCTTGCCCCAGTCTTCTAGTCCACGGGAAAAAGACAAGTCTCGCGAGCATCGTGGTAGGTATGCCCGTCTGCACAAAAAACAACAAGCGGGGAAAAAACCCCGAAGATTTTGAGAATGTACTCGCCTAGACTTACCCGATCGACTCAAAAGAAAAGACTCCAAGGAGGAATGATAGGCTTTATCGGGAGGTAGCTCGACTCATTTTGCATAAAAGCAAAGAGTAACATTTAAAGAGATAGCTCGGCTTAATCATCCCTATTTATGCTAGGTGAGCAGCTATACTATTCATCAATGTAGTATATTAATCATGATTAAGCAAGCAAGTAGTATCCATAATTATAAACCTCAGCTTAACCCATCATCATCATTAACCACATTCCATAATCATTACTACGATGGTGCAGCTCAAGTCAAGTGTTCACTGTCCAGGAACGATGGCGATTCGAATCGATTACTACTGAGCTCGGGGGGTATTCCTCATGCAAACCACACTCACCCGCTAAAGTGAGCTACAGTCACCATGGCACGTATCCAGAAGACAAGCACGCGGACTCGCATGGAACCACCGTGCGGGGACCGCCCGACGCCTTTAGCCGACCATCTTTGGACCTCGGACTTACTCTTGGCGCCCCGTGGTCCCCCATCCATCTCCAATACGGTGCGAATCGGGTCGAGAACCGGCCCGGATAGTGTTGGGCTTCATGGTCGGAACGACTTATCCGGCCCGCCTAAACATGAGGCATGCGTTCAACATGACTTGCGGTACAACAACGGTATGCGGTCCTTAATCGACACAGACGGAATCACTATGGTCCAACAACCCCACAAGACTCCGTCCGGGTCTCCAATTATCAACCATAGCCTTTAACCGGATGATATCAACATAAGCTTTTCCATCAATCATAGGTAACCACCTATCTCGCGGATGACAAAATCACCCGACTTCTACCGCCTAAGCAAGCTAAGCATAAAACTCGCCCTAGACTAGCGGGGTGTATCAAGGTAGGATAATCAATGGTAAAGCAAGGATATAATGCAAAGAACGGTGTCACACAACTCCTATACTTAATGCAACAATCATAAAGCATAATTAGACTGTTAGAAAGCATAGGTAAGTAAATGCTCCTGTGCTTGCCTTGCACAAAATCGACGCACGGGTGGTCCGGGCACTCGGAAGCTCCTCCTCTTCGCCTTCCTCTTGCGGCACTTCTTGCTGCGGTTCCTCCTGACGATTCTCCTCGATTTCCGAAAAAGGAGGTCCTCTTTGCGAACCTGTATGATGCGATGCACGTGCATAAGTATCATGAATGCACAACGTATGATGATCATGGATGAAGATGATTAATAAATTATTTGACAGAGTAGGTGCATATCTCTTCTCTACTAACAACCTAACTTATTTACTGAGTATGTGCAAATCTCTTCTCTAAATACTTAGAGAAGTGCATCAAGAAGAGTGGTGTGGCTCGGCACACACACATACTCACAATACATAAATAAGAGAAGTACTGCTACTCATAACCAGATATCACATTTCAGTTGTGGTACCTCAATGCATGACCAGCAAGCATAACTTAATTGAAAATGCACAAGAATTGATATAAAAGTCATTAAATCGTTTAATCCAATTACTTATCATTTCATGTGAATAAATAGGCTTGAACTGTGACCTCTGTCTAGACAGTTCAGAAAATTCTATAAAAATTACAGGAGCTACACTATGCTATAACAGAGCCATGATAAAATTTTCATCTCATTTTACCAAGTACAACAGCCTACACAAAAAGATGAAGCTACTGGCCAGAAAAGCACATTTAACAACTTTGCACTATGAAAAGTGTTAAACAACAGATTTCATATTTTTATCTATACCTACTTAGCATAAGAACAGTCACCAAAAATTACCAGGGCCTAATTCCTTATAATTTATTTATTAAAAATCATACAAGAATCAGCCCAGAATTGAAATTAAATCATATTCCAATATTTTTGTACAGTAACTGCATGACATATATTTTTCCCCGAATACACATCACATAACAAGTCTAACAAAGAAGAATCACATTTTTCAGAGCAATATTTTATTTATTATGCATTTTACTCAGTTTTCAGCCATTTCAAGAATTAAATAAATCTACACAGAAAATATTCACCAAAAATACATCTCATATTTTTAACAAGTAGATCCACTCAGTAGAAGTCTAACAAAACAAGTTTCACCAGATTTGGATTCCATTGGCACCAGCAATAAAATCAAAAGCATTTAAATCTTTTTCTGAAAAACAATAAAAGGAAAAGGGCCGGAGCCCGGGGGTTCATGGGCTCGGTCCAGTGGGACCGCAAAGCCGCCGACACGCGGACCCGGGTCAAAATGACCCCACCCGTCAGCCGGCCGGGCAGGGCGGCGGCGGTTGACGCCCTCTAGCTCGTCGGGGCGGCGAGCCGGCCGGCGGTGGTGGCACCTGCTCAGCGCGCTGTGAGGCGCACTCGTGACGGTGTCGTGGCCCGGTGGATGACCGGATCGGCGGCGCGGCGCGAGCGGCGGCGCGAGGTGCCCGGCACGGCGACGGCGGCCGTCTCCGCACCGGTGGACTCGGTGAGGAGCGCCGCGCGTGCGGGTGCTAGCGGACCTATCCCTAGGGTTGGGTTGGTGGATTTGGGCGCGGAGCGCCCCGCCGCGGTGAAAGCGGCACGGGCGGCGCAAGGAGCTCCGGCGAGCTCCCCGGTGCGGCGGTGTGTGGGCTCAAGTTAGGCTCAATCGAGCCACGGAGAAGCCGGTGCGGGCTTAGGGTTGGGTGCGCGCCGGCGTGCGAGCGCTGGTGCAGTGGGCGGCGGACAGCGAGCGCTGCTCCGGCGTTCGCGTGAAGCCCGGTGGCGAGGAAGACGGCCAAATTGGCCCCTTACCAGCTGCTCACGGCGGCGCTCAAGTGGCTGGCGAGATAGCGGGAGAGGTGGCAGAGCTCGCGCGCGCCGCCGGTCGAAAGCGAGAGCGCGCGGCGATGGCAGTGGAAACGGCGATGAGCACCGCGGTCCCGTGTTGCCGCTGCGGTAAAAAAGTCGCGAGAGCGCGAGGGCGAGAGGGCGAGCGAGTGGAGTGAGCGGTGAGCGCGAGAGGAAACGGCAGGTTTTTCCAAATCGGAGGCGGCGGGTCGTGGCGGGACCCACCTCGCCGGAGAACGGCGGCCACGCTGGCCGGCCGGCAGCATGCGTCGCGGCGTGGCGCCCCTGCCGTCCTGGCGCGGTCGGCCTCGACGCGGCCGGCCGGCGTGCGGCGCGCGGGTGAAGTGGGTCGCCGGGCCGAGTGGGCCGGATTCGCCTGCTCGGTTGCCGTGGTCTTTTTCTTTTTTTTTTTTGAATTTAAATCTGAAACAAAAGGTCCCTTTTGACAAATTTGCAACCAATTTCAAGAGATGCTCCAAAAATAAAAGTTGTAGATCTTTTTGAAATGAACAACTTTCATTTAAGGCTCATCTCAAAATTCTAAATAAAATTTGAATTGCAAATTCATTTTGAAATTAGGGTATAAAAAGGGAATTTTCCAATTTATTTTCTTTTGCTCCAAAATGCACCAAATCTTTTGCAATAAATTTTATTAAAACCTTTCAAATTGCTGGGCAAGTGAATCTAAACTTGATCAAGTTGTTTGCAAGGCAATTAATTAACTAATTAACAAGCATAATTAAGCAATAAAAATTAAAGAGCAAAACACATGAAATGACAAGATGCAAGGCTAGGGTTTTGACTTGATGATTATGCCATGCTTGATGAAGGATTAAGTTAATTAATTGTGGCCTAATGCAAGCTTAACACCGAGGTGTTACAGCCCCCCCCTTAAAGAAATCTCGTCCCCGAGATTTGGGTTTACTAACCGTTTTTATGGAATTCGGGATAAACTTCTTTCGGGTAATCCTCGGTTTCCCATGATGCATCTCTATCATCATGGTAGCTCCACACGACCTTGTATGTGCGCACAAGTCGATTCCGGGTAACTCTCTTTTGCTATCAACAATTCTCGACAGGCTCTTCTTTGTATACTAGATCACTTTGTTAACTTCAAATCTTGCTCATCGATTCTTTCTTCAGCACACGCAAACACTTCTTCGCTTGAGAGACGTGAAAGATCGGAAAGACGTAACTCATAGACTCTGGTAACTCTAACTTGTATGCAACTTCACCTCTTCTTTCAAGAATCTTGTACGGACCTACATATCTTGGTGCAAGCTTTTTCTTTTGGCTCCAAACCTCTGTGTCCCCTTTTTCGGTGAAACTCTAAGATAGACATAGTCACCAACTTCGAATGTCGAGGTCTTCTTCTATTGTCGAAGATAACTCTTACAACCGGGGATCACAAGCAGCTTTCATGTGCTCTTGGATAATCCGAACTTTCTCTTCAACCGGGAACAAAGTCAATACCATAGTATCTTCTTTCTCCCGCTTCGACCAGTTCAACGGAGTTCTACACTTTCTGCCATATAAAGCTTCAAACGGTGCCATCTTGATACTTTCTTGATAAGCTGTTGTTGTAGGAGAACTCAGCCAAAGGTAACCATGACTCCCATGATCCCTTAGCGAGATAGCACACAAGCTCTCAACATATCTTCAAGAACTTGATTAAGCCTTTCGGTCGACCAAGTTTGAGGATGATAAGCGATCTTTGTGTAGCAACTTCGGTACCCATTCCTTCATGCAAACGTTCCCAAAAGTGAGCGTTGAACGTGATCCTCGATCAGATACAATGGTCTTAGGAACTCCATGCAAACGAACAATCTCGGAGAGGTAGAGATCAAGCATAATGAGGTGGTCTGTAAGTGGTCTTGACAGGGTAAGAAGTGAGTCGACTTGGTTAACCGATCGATGATCACCCGGATCGAATCATTCCCTTTTTGTGTGGTTGGCAAACCCGTGATGAAATCCATACTAATATCATCCCACTTCCAAGCGAGGAACTGGCAACGGATTCAGTAAACCCGCCGGCTTCATGTGAATAGCCTTGACACGACAACAAGTATCGCATCGAGCCACATAGGCTGCTATCTCTTTCTTCATCTTGGTCCACCAATATCGAGGTCTCAGGTCATGATACATCTTGTTGCTTCCAGGGTGAATGGATAGCTTGGAAAGATGAGCTTCATCCATCATTCTATTCTTGAGTTCTCGATCCTTCGGTACGACAAGACGATTGTCGAACCAAAGCACACCATCGTCATCCAATCGAAAGTGCGGAATTGGTGCCTTCTTCATTCTCTCTTTGAGGTGATAAATACCAGGATCGGTCTTTTGACCTTCAATGATCTGTTGGTCAAGGGAACATCGGACTTGGATATCATGTAAAACTGCAGGATGCATCAGATCGAACTTCTCTTCTATTAGTGGCTGCACAACATGATGATGTGACTTACGACTCAGAGCATCGGCAACTACATTGGCTTTCCCCGGGTGATAGTGCACTGTCAAGTCATAGTCCTTGATCAACTCTAACCATCTTCGCTGCCTCATGTTAAGCTCAGGTTGGGTGAAAATGTACTTGAGACTTTTGTGATCTGTATAGATATTGCACACATTTCCCAACAGATAGTGCCTCCAGATCTTTAAGGCATGCACAACTGCAGCTAACTCAAGATCATGCGTGGGATAGTTGACTTCATGCTTTCTCAACCGACGTGAAGCATAAGCAATCACTCGGCCTTCTTGCATCGGCACACAACCTAAACCAGTCTTCGATGCATCACAAAGACACATCAAATGGCTTC